>QLPF01006973.1:0-16702 GCA_003314045.1 Hygrophorus pudorinus | reverse complement strand
ACGAACCATTTGAGCTGTTTTGGAGGCCTTTAGGAGTGGATTACGACATTCTGGTACACGGCGAGCTGTACTCATCGCCTGCTTTTTTGGCTGCCCATCGTGAATTACAAGACTCCTCTGGAGAGCCACTGTGTAACCTACAGCAGGTAGTTTTGGCTTTAATGTTCTGGTCAGATGCCACACAATTGACTTCCTTTGGCAGCGTGAAGTTGTGGCCATGCTACCTTTTCTTTGGGAATGAATCTAAATACTGCCGGAGTAAGCCGTCAGCTCACTTATCCACCATGTCACCTATTTCCAGATGGTAACACATTCATCTTTACTTGGAACTTACTACATGCATTGACTGGTTGGTACTTGTAGCTCCCAGATGCGTTCAAGGGTTTTGCGTCCGAAAAATTTGGAGGGAAGGGCCCTAGTAAGGACCTTATGACACATTGTCGCCATGAATTCCTTCACACGCAGTGGATGGAACTACTGGATGATGATTTCGTTGCAGCCTATACAAATGGAATCATCGTGGAGTGCCATGACAGAATTCTCCAACGATTTTTTCCATGAATCTTTATGTATTCCGCTGACTATCCAGAGAAGTATGTCTGTTGAATCGATCCCGTGTCTCTTCTTGCTAATCCAACATAGGTATAAACTTGTGTAGGGCTAATTAAAGCCCTAGTACAAGTTGAAGGAATGCTATAAGGACTGTATTACTCACCATGCACAATTCACAGGTCCAAATCAATATATTTGGGGTAATGAATGTTATGCTGTTATATGAGTGTTGTAGTAGTTATAGTTATGTTGATGATTGCAACACGGATGGTGTAATAAGGTTATGTTTGTACGTGTGTACATTGTGGCACATGTGTCCATGGTAAATAATAATAATAAAATAATAAACAAAAGGATAAGGAAATTAATGAAAGTAACAAGGAATCATAGATTCCTTACACTCTTCCCCCCTTTAAGAGGAAGTAATATGCTGAATTAGCATGGGCCCATGAGGGTGTCGGGATCAATGACGTGTTCCGGAGGTTCGGGCGCAGGCTCAAGGCGCCTGTTACGAGGCTCTGGTAGAAGCTCGTCTGCTGAGTCTTGGTCGCCTTCTTCGGCATATATTGCATATGCGTTGTTGAGGATCTCCTCGATGGGTTTGTTCTCTTGGAAGACAGAGAGGGCATTAAGCTCCTCGATGGATGCAACAGCACAAATGTATTTTGCCATCATAGGCTTGACTCCGTGTTTAGGCCGTTTGCCATATTTTTTGAATTGGCTCAGCACGCTGTTTCTCGACGCGAGCCAGGGGTGGTGCTAGCATAGAGGCTAGCAATACCGTAGGGCTGGTAGCAGATGCCGATGAGGCAGGGATGGCAGTGGTAGAATCCACAGGTGATGTGGGTCTGCCAGTTTTGGCACGCACAAGGATGGCGTGTTCTGCGTAGCCACGGAACATGGCCTCATAGGCAGTAGTGTCTAACCCACATTGGTAATAGTGGGTGGCAATGACGGTTTTGTCGAAAGGTTTATCGTCAGGGAAGTGACGAGCTTCCCAGAATCGAGGAACGGTGTTTGGGGCGACCAAGCCCAAGTATTGGCCGTTGCCAAGTATTTCAAGAGCTTTAAGCTCGAATGCTCTGCAAGCAGATCCAGCAGGTGCACCATCCCGAAGGAATTGCCACACCACTAGGTCATCCGATCAATATCGGTTTTTGTCATCACGACAAATTGCCTTAGGTACATTGTTATGATTGATGACCAGCTTATTGACTGGATATTGGGCTTGTTGGCCTGCAGGTGGTAGTACCTTGGCTTGCAATGCCAGGGTTATTAGCGCTCATTGAGTGAGCAACCATTGGTCAAACAGAATTTTATATGCCTCTTCGGCGAGCACCCTGAAGGAGGGATGAGAAGAGCCAATGGCCGGAGGTTGGGCTAAAGAGCCTTTTTTTGTGGGAAAGAACTCTGGGCCTTTGATATTTCTCCATAAGGAGTCGGGGTATAATGACAGGTTACCGCCAGCTCCTAGGGCTACTGGTATTCCCCCTTGGAATAGCCTCATAGGCATGGGTGGCCCAATGACCGATGATGGTTTTACCTTCACTTTGAAGGAGTTAATTTTGCCACTAGGCAAGGGTTTCGTTTCTCTAACGGGGCCAGCCGGTTTAGGAGGGACTACGAATTGAGCAAGATTCGCAGTCTGAGCGTAGGATGGTCTGTCCGTAGGCTGCATGACAACTGGTAGCGGACCGGGTTGGGACTGCTCCATAGAGCGGGTAATGGCCGTGTTGTACTCCAAAGAGTACAGCTGGTCGATGGTCATACCCTCATAGGGTTCATTATCAATGTGAGGATAAGTCACAGGTGGCACGGGCACAGTAGGATTGGACTGGGCGTAGTCCCTTGATTTACCCTTGGTTGGGGTAGGAGGTTGGACCTCGATGCGAGCCTGCAACAAGGGCCGAGTTTCACTCTGAGCCTGTGAGGGCACGGTGTTGGCCTGAGCCGATAGCTGTTTTTCCAAACTGGCTATTTTGTCTTTGAGCCTTCGCTCTTCATCGTACAAGTCATTGACTTGGTTGCGCAATTGCACATTGTCTTTGTGCACGTCGGCGCGGCCACAATCATAGCCTTGTTCCCACATGGTTTGGTGAAGTTGTTTGTGCCAATAGGCACATTGCTTTTCATACAGGGCTTCGGTAGCCCCGTTATCATGTTGTGCCACCAGGTGGGTGACATAATCGATGCACAGATTGCATCGTTTGGGGTGCACTAGTGCGTGCAACGTAGGGTCCATCTCTATTGGAGGTAGGACACGAGCGGTCAAGCTCGCGATCATGGGGGTTTCCTCGCGTCTATGACAAGAAGAGCGTGAACAATGTCCCGAGGGACTGGAAACTTTGGCTGTTAAGCCTTTTTCTTCACCGCATGAGCGGGATCGGGACTGTGAGCTCGACCCACAACTGGGTGATTGGTGGGGGCTTCGGTAGGACATGTGGATACTAGGTGAGGGGGATTACAGCGGAGCTGTAATCGACCTTTTATACCTGTGGGCATCGGGGTTTGAATGCCACACTATAGTGTTTGGTGGGTATTTGCCATATTGCTGTATCTGGTAGGCAATTGCCACACTGCCGTATTTGGTATTCGCTCAGTTGCGACTTGTCACGCTTTCAGTGTGCTTGTTCCGGGATAACTCCCGTGGTGTAGCTACTCCGTGGAGTTCAAGATAGCGGTCAAGAGCCGATAGCTTAGCCACTGCGGCTAAGGGCTCCCAGGTGTAATCACCGTAGGCCCACTTGATCTTAAAAGATAATTTGGGGGACCACTTATGGTCAACTATCTCGTCTATGACCCATTCGTGGTCCGGGTCTGCGCCGAAGTCGTAAAACACATCGGCCTCCCTCTTAGGGAATAAATCATCATGATTAGGTTGATGGGGCCTTAACAAGCTCACATGGAACGTCAGGTGGACGTGTCGTATACGGAGTTATTCCGGTAATCCTTGTAAACGGACTATTTCTCTATAGTAGAGCTCAGCTACTTCCATAGCTTTTACCATGATAACAGTAGCTATCAAATGTAGCATGGAGGTTGATCAGCATATAACTACCATTATGTAGTTGTATCTGTTGCTTTCAGGGAGTGGTCCCATAAGTCAATGCCTACTGAGGCCCATGGCCGATTAGGAATCGGTAGACTATGTAACAGTCCCGCTGGGCGCTGATTACTTGTCTTTATCATTTGGCATTTGCCGCATGATTCACAGAACGCGATCATATTGCGCGTAATTTTGGGCCACCAGTACCAATTTCTAAGGTACTTTAGGGTCTTATCATGGCCAATATGGCCTAATACACTGTGAGCGTTATTGATTATTATTTCGGGAATCTTCCTCCCTCTCCATAATGCATCTGGGACGCACAATACCGTTTTATTTTCACGACTTGTTGTGTATATTTTTTGTCCTTCAAGCCAATAGCTTGCGTATTGTGCGGGAGCCGCTATTATTTTGTTGAGGAGGCTATCCTCTTTGTAATATTGGCCTAATTGAGCCATTAAATTGCTTGATGATTCCAAGTGACTTGGCACCATCTCAACGGGTTGAATAGAAGGTTTAGCTATCACCTTCCCTTGTGCTGCCACAATTATTGGCTCAGGGAAACCTGATTTTAGTTCATTCTTACGGTTTTCCATTGTGAAGTCCCCGCTAGGGTCTATTCGTGCGTCTACATTGATGTAATCACTCAGCGAGTGTAATTCTGATGATTCGTCGGTGATATAATACCGGGATAATGAGTCTGCTACCTTGTTCAAGGTTTCCTTGGTGTAAACCAAGTTATATTCAAAGCAGGATAGGAATTCCCACCACTGTGTCTGTCTATCAGACATATGTATCTTCGATTTAAAAAAGGTCAATGCCTTATGGTTGGTTACCACGATAAATCGGCATCCAATGAGTTTATCTTCCCATTTGACTAAAGCCTCTAATATGGCTATTAATTCGTGTTCCCATGTATGATAATTACACTGAGCTGGTGTAAATTTCTTGGATAGGAATCCAGCTGGACACACTTTGCACCACTCCGGTCCTTGACTGTAAAGTGCTCCAATGCCCCTTGTGGAGGCATTGCATACAACCCAGATAGGGTCAGGTTTTTGTGTATCCACCGGTTTTAATATTGGTGTATTACAAGTAATGATTTTTATCATTTCAAAACACTTTTCGTGTAGTGGTGCCCATACAAAGGGCCGATGGTTATGCGTCATACCCGATAAAGGGCTAGTATATGCCGATATATCTGGCATAAACTGGGCTAGATATTGTACTAGTCCTAGAAAACACTGTACATCGTTATAGTCTCTAGGCCTTCGCCATTTGCGAATGCGCTTGAGCTTGTCCTCATCAGGCATTATGCCATCATCAGTAATTATGTGACCTAAACAGTCCATTCACGTGGAATATAAGTCCACTTTTTTCACACTTAGAAATAAGTGACTTTCATGCAGCTTGTCAAATACGAGCTGTAGATGTCGTTCATGATTCTCTAGACTATTAGAGAATATGAATATATCGTCCAGATATATGTGGACAAACCGTCCTATATATTCTCAGAGTATATACGTCATCAAACGTTGAAATGTAGAAGGCGTGCGTTACAATTGCCTTGTTGAACTACGTAGCTCATGAATGTACTGAAAACGGTAGCAAATGCCGTTTTAGGCACATCTGATTCTCTGATGTGGACTTGTTTGTACACATTGGACATGTCCAGTTTGGTATGGTACATACCACAAGCCACATCATGACGGATACCGTCTTGATCTGGGAAAGGAGTGACGTCCTTTATGGTATTTTCATTGCACTTGCACGCATCTACCACAGTCCTTAACCGTCTGTCTTTCTTGTAGACGCATAATAGTGGTGCTGCACTATCTGTCGTGGTTCGCTTCCACCATCCAGCCTTTTTATATCGGGCTACCTTCTCTACTAGCTCAGGGCGGAGCACATCCAGACATCTCAGCATGTGATATGAAGGCTTATAGCTTTCATTGATGAAATTTATTTCATGTGAAATTTCCCGTATGGGAGGCATTTCTAGAGGAACTGGGACTGTTAGGTCCTTTATGCTCTCTGTTCATTTCTGGATCAGTATTACATGAGCTTTCGTGTCTATTGATGGCTGTCTGCCAGTATGTTTAGGGTTTAACAAGGGTATTTCGTGGGTATGGATTTGGTACACCACACCCATACCTGCAGACACCGTACCCTTTGCGGGTAAGGGTACAAACCCTACCGTGAATTTGTGCGGTGTGCATAATCACCGGGGTATACCTTATACCCGCGGTTTACCTTGCATATTTGACGCATTCTGTATGTTACATGGGGGGGGGAACTAGTCACTATCTTTTACAACTACCACATCAGCATCCGACCTGACACGCTTTCTCTTTTTTGTGTCCACAGCTGCCACCAAGTCTGGCATGAACAGCATATCATGGCGAGCCAATGATCCCAGACAGAGGTAGACACGGATAGATGCTGGGGACAGTCGATTCCTCGTGAAGTGTAAAAGTTGACGGCCTTGGGAGAACGCTCGTTCTACAGCTGTTGATGTAGCTTAAAGTAAAAGATTTAGTAATTGAAAGACATGATGACAACAAACTTACCAGGAATACTTAGATAGTCGAGGGCCATCTGAAAGAGGTTTGGATACAATGTGCAGTTGGCGAACCACCACCTAAGAGGATCCTTCACATTCTGAACAGGATGTCAGAGATATTCGTCGATTTTGGATAGAGGTGTGTTCATGACAACCGATATGTCACCAAAGTCCAAGAATTCCTGTTTGATGATAATGTCAGTTAGAACAATTATGTGCAAGGAATAAGAGGGAAGAGCTTACTACTGTGGCACCTATGTCATGGGCCAAAGCAGTGGCTTCAGGCGTCTTGATGCGACCTTCATATGTTCTTGAATACTTGTCCCGCACCATATGTTCTGCCGTCTTGATCCATTCTGGCTCCCATTTTTGTTGACAAAAGTATTCGAGTTTTAGTCCGGGGTGGAGAACTAGATAGGGTTAGTTAGTAATAATTAATCTTGTTGAAGGATACTCGTACCCATTGCAATGCGGTAGGGTGACGCAAGATCTGTGAGTGAGTAGTATCTATCGAGCTTTTTCTCAGCCAGTTTCATGGCCACAACAATGGAGGGGTGATAGGACTGCTTTGACGAGGGGCGGAGGTGGCTAGTGAGTTTGTCCATGGTGGGAATGATGGCCGCAATGCCTGCTGAGTCCTTCGAAAAAAAGACCATGGCTTTTTTATATTGCTGTGACAAGGTTAGATGGTGAGCATGCATGATAAATGAGATGACATGCCTCCAATACCGCTACCAAATCCTCAACTATCTGCCAGTCCTTGCTATCCAATTCATACTTCCTCATCTTCAATGACTTATCCGCCGTGATACCATTGATGGCAGCCCAGTACTTCAATGCAAAGGCCATCATATCATAAGTCGAGTTCCACCTTGTGACAACGTCTCACGATAGGAGATTTGGCTTGAGCTTTAGGTCAGTACAAATTTTACGCCAGGCAGGAAGGACAATTGTTGTTGAGTGGATAATTGAGAATGAGAGCTGGCGAAGCTGGATGACATTGTCAGTGGATCAAGATCAAGCACTGTAGTATCAATGTACCTTTGTGACAGCAAAATGCACAACGGCTGTGTCGGCAACCAACTCCTCTTGTTCCTCTTCAGTCAGGGCTTCAAGTTCATCTATGCCATCGTCCAAGTCATCCGCACCATCATCAGTATTATCTAAGTTTTCATGATCTTCATCTTCATTCTCAGATGCGGCATCATCTACATTGAGATCTTCGAGCGTGGCTTCGGCTTCATCTTCATCAAGGGGTGATGCAGCACTAGCCATTCTAGTGTTAAAGGGCTTGATGAGAGCTTTCGCAGAGAGCTGAACAGTATGGTTGAAACAATGGACACGATTTTCGATTTCGAAGGAGTTGTCGAGGCTGGCCAGTTTTGTGGTCTGGGTATCATTTGACGTGGCATTGTCAGCATTGAATGCCAAGACTCTGTGCTGCAATCCGAAGCGCTTGAGCATGTGCTGAAATGCAAGGGCCATTGTGACACCTGAGTGGGACTGGGTAAGAAGTAAGTACTCTGACAAACAGTAGCAACATGAGAAAATATGACTTACCTCAGGTAACTCAATGATGTCAAGCAAGAACGCAAGCATCTGACCTTAGTGAACTGCATGGGTAACCCCCAGGTACTTTCAGCTGTACCCAGACCCGCACCGGCGGGTACAGGTAAAAGCCCGGGTACAGTATTTGTACCCTGGGGTCACCCGTGTACCTGTACCCATCACGGGTGACCCACAGGTCTGTCACTTAGCTGACTACTGGTAGTACATGTATTATAATATATATAATATGTTTGGCGGGCTGCGTAGGGCTGCCCGCCCTCTGTTGTGTATGGTGCATGTTAGGGGTGGCTGCGAACGAACACGTCGACTTGCGTCTGCATGTGAGACGACGGTGGTGATGGGCGGGTGTGTGGTGATGGGCGGGTGTGTGGTGATGGGCGGGTGTGTGGTGACGTTGCAGGTGGTGGGGACGCGTTATGCGTCGTGTGGTGGGGTTGTGGGTGCCGGGGACATGTCATGCGTTGTGTGTGGGGTTGTGGGTGCTGGGGACGCCTTGTGCGTCATATGTGGGGTTGTGGGTGCCAGGACACATTGTGTGGGATGTGTGTGGGTGCCGGGGACGTGTGATGTGTTGAGGGGAGGTGGTGGATCAGGATGGGAGTTGAACGCAATACTCTCGCGTTCAACTCCCATAATTGGTCTACAGATTTGTCACTTATCATTAGTAGTTGTTTACAATACAATCTATGTATTACTCACCTTTTTGTGCCTGCGGTTACCACTGTCTTGAGCAGCGGGTGGTAGTGAGTAGTGGCAGCTGAGTTTGAAATGTGGAACAGTGAGCGGAATATTTGACAGACCCGCAGGTTGAACAAAATGCAAAAATTGTTACCCCCTTAGAACTCTAGCCTCATTATAATAACATTACATATAGCAAATAATATTATTGGTGACCCATCGCACATTTTAGGTGACGGGTACAAATATGAGGGGCGGGTACAGCTCCCGGGTCCGGGTACAAGTCTGGGTAGAAATTTTACTACCCTTACCCGTACCCGCGTGAAATACCCGCCCAATACCCACAGGTATTCTTGTACCCCTGCAATACACTATCTGACCTTCATGCTCCAGGTGTACAGTCCACACAACAAAGGCCCAATGATTCAGAGACATCCATGCATCAGATGCAATATGTATACACCCGGGGTGTTCCTTGAGAAATTTGCGGATCTGCACCCGGCATTTCTTGAAGCAAGCTTGGATATCCCGGCTCACAGTGATGTTCGAAGGAAGTTTGATGTGAGGGTGCCCTGCTGTGAGCAGTTGCTCAAGCTCATGGTCATTGACGATGTTTGTCGGGCGGTTGTTTTCAGTGACCCACTTGACGAGTCGAGCCCTAGATAGAACAATGAGCACATTGTGTATCTGTTGTGATGTTAATAAAAAAACTCATACCAGACTTCTGGGTTGCTGTGTGAGTGATGGGAGTATTGAACAGCTTTCTGTCCTTGGTGTGCAAATTGTGCGAAGATGGATGGATTGGTATAAGAAGGATCTGTGTTCGTAGAGATGGCGATGGCATCCACACCGAAGCATTTTACTGTGTGGTGCTTGAGGTTAGCTGTCGAAGACCGATCCTGTGAGTCTTGGTAACGATGAACACCGCCACTTTTTGTCCTGCATTGTCAAGCCGCACACTTGAAAAAGTGACAAGGTCGTCCTTCGTGAACTTGATAGGTGACGTCTTCTGTGAAGAAGATGTAAATGGGGACCGCCAAGCACGTTTGAGTGATTCTGTAAGCATAGTTAGCAGTGGGATGTGTGGACGTTGTTTGAGGAGAATTCTTACCTAGTTCCTTGACTGGATCAATGGCCTCATCCTCGGGCTGTGGATCTAGAGAAGAACCAATGGAAGCATTGTCTGCATCAGAGACTTTGCCGGCACTGGACGATTTGGTGGAGAGCGACCGTCTAAGTTTTTTGATTGGCCGCATGACAGCTTTGAGGGTTTTTTTGGTGATATTTTTGGCAGAGCGAGTCGCAGTGGATACAGCAGAGCCTGATTTGAGAGACTGACAGTCAGAAGTCGTGGAATTGGACTTGGAAGCCTTGGTAAGCTTAGAGTTTGCCATTGGGGAGAGTGGTTGAGAGCATACCATCACAGAGGCTTTTATACAGTTTTTGAGCCAGTTATAAATACACCTATGAGCTTTTGAATTGGGCTTGGTGGGTATTGAAGACACCGTTGGACACACTGTCATTGATGCGAGATCTGAGGGGTGAAACATACTTGGCCGCTGGGATCGGGTTTCATGCTTGCCAATTGCTGATGGTAAGGCCGTTAGATCTACATATTGAGCTAAAGTTATGGACTTACAGCTGGACTGATCGAAAATTCAGAATCGCGAAAATATTGGTTGGCCGGAAGGGCCAAAAGCCATAGATCTGAAATCTCGTGTGAACTGTTTCAAATGTAAAGCAACATAACATGGAACTCACCTTCAAAATCGGTCAGGATAAAACACCCAAAAAGTCTGTACTTCGGTTTGAAGTTGAATATGGCTAGTCACAGTGGTCACACCCCCACAAACCCGTATACTGTGGTGTCAGGTCACGGTATACCAAAGAGTATGGAAAGCCGAGACCGTACCCATACCTGCCATACCCGTGACCATGACACCACGGTGTTACCCTTACCCCTGTTAAACCCTAGGTATGTTTATTGTGAACTTGTGTGTTTACTTGTTCACTCGGCAATTTGCTATGAACTGCCATTGGCTTTTCATTGTGACCTTCAAGTCACTTCAGCTTTGGATCCTTGCTAGATCCCGCTACTGCATTGCAGTGACGCTAAGCCGGCATAGCTGTAGGCTGCTTAGCCTTTTTTATTGGCATTTCCAGGCCAGCCTGCGGCCTTGCTATGACTGTTTCTTTTTCTTTGCCTTTGCCAGCAGCATTATTTTTTATAACCTTTTGGGTTATGACCGTGTTGACAGCTCTTTGTATCGTAGAAGCCATATTAGCTTCGACTTTTATATCCACCATTGGTGGTTTATGTAGCTGTATTAGCTTCTTCCTCCCTTTTGGGGAACCAAAGTCACCTGTATGCTCGACATGGCGTTCACCATTTATTATAAACGCTGCACGTTTTTCCTCTCTGAAATCAAGCACAACCTTATGCTTGCACATAAATCCTGATCCTAGTATGATATCATACTGGTCTAGGTTTGCTACATCTATGTAGTGTTCGGCATTGAACTTGCCTAGTTCTAACTTAGCTCTATAGCCATAGTTAATTCCAGAGCGACTGCCTCAGGTTGCCATTTGCAGACCTACTGGGTTTTCCAGCTCAAAGGGTATTTCACCCATAGCAGCTAGATAGTCCGGGGATACCATGTCAGTGGTACAGCCGGTGTCTATCAAGACATGCACTTTATATCCGTTGATATAAATATATCCGCTGAGTGAGAGCAGTTTCTCAAAATCTCTTTCTGGCTGTTCGCCAGGTAATGATTTGCATGATGCTCGCGTCCTATACATTGTAAGGGGTGCGTCAGACAGCGTAGTTGCTGCGTGTGCATGTGCCTCGTATTGAGGTTTGAGCAGTATTACCACTGACACATATGAGGATACATGGTGTTCCTCTTTGTCAGGTTGATAGTCCATGTTATTTGGACTATATTCATCGGAGCTATCACCCGTGTATTCGTTCATGTCTTTGACATGTTCTTGACCATTTAACTGGTTATGATCGATTTCATGGAGTTCCATGTCCTCTTCCGAGTACAACTCGGGATCGTACTGTTCACCTTCCA
This sequence comes from Hygrophorus pudorinus, assembly GCA_003314045.1. Classification (NCBI taxonomy): domain Eukaryota; kingdom Fungi; phylum Basidiomycota; class Agaricomycetes; order Agaricales; family Hygrophoraceae; genus Hygrophorus; species Hygrophorus pudorinus. The sequence continues at coordinate 5,217 of QLPF01006973.1, read as the reverse complement.
GTGATTCACCCAATGTTGGGTTTTTGTCATTTTGATCCGCAATTAATTGAGCTACAGCTGCTCTTGGTTGTGCCAGATAAGGGCAGTTGGGGACTATGTGTCCCATACCATTACATCGATAACACCTCAAGTTTGACTTGTCGGTTAATTTAGGCTTCGCGGTTGGAGTCTGGGTGTTTCCAGATGTAGCTGTATGCAGTTGATTAGACTGGTTAGGTCCTTTACTAAATGGCACTGAACCATTAGTTGTCGTGTTGACGAAGGACTGATTACTCAGTTTCTTCGTATATCCATTGGATTTATATGACAGCTTCTGAGGCTGATATTTAGTTACAGTAGCTGTAAGGTTACTACTATTTGTCGAGGGTTTACTCGTAGTATTTGAGCTTGCACTCGATTTTCCTTGGCTTGCAGAGGACCAAGCTTCTTCTACTTGCTGTGCGACCCTTAGCAGGTCATCTATAGTAGATTGTTCGGCGGTATAACCATTTTCCAATATCCGGTTGGATATGTGGTCATTGAGACCAACCAGGAATCACCTTCTAATGTGATATTTGTCTGGTAACTCTACCATCCATTGGGCAAATGCCCGTAAAGAATTGTAGAATTCTATTACGGTTGACTTATTCTGCATTAATGCATTGAATTTGTCCACTGCATCCTGGCTAGAGGATTGATGAACAAAATGTTCTTTTAACACTTGTACTACGTTGTCAAATGTCCATATGTCGGCATCGACATCATTTGTATCAATGGTTTGTTCAAATCATTCTATTGCTGCACCCGTGAGGGTAGTACCAAGTAGGTTTACCCTCAATTGGTTGGTATCTGCAGTTAGTAGTTGGTATATTTTGAAATGCCTCAGCAGGGCTGCAAGATATTTTTCAAACTCTGCTTGAGTTGTTTCGCCCTTATAAGAGGGTAATGATAGTTTCAAACCTATTTTGCTCACTTGTACTGAGCAAGGAGTTTCATTATATGCGGCATTGTATGCTGCATGTATCATAGTGATTACTCGCTCTGATGTCGCGTTAACGACAGATGTGATTGGCTTAGCACCACGGTTGAGTCCATGTGTGCTTATACCAGCAGTGGTATCTAACCTATTGGTATCAAAGGTCACCAATGACTTATGAAATCCTTGACTTCGTGGAAACTCTGCATTAGAGTTGGTTTGCAATGCCCTATTAGGGGGAATATGAGCAATGCTTGCGCTCATAGATGCGGGTACATTGTGTCCGGTTATTAACTTAGACGGTTGAAGTATCAACAGCTTCTGCTTGAGTGGTAATCAACCTGCGAATTAATAAAAAAAACCTTCTTAGTGAGTTCACATCCTGATGAACCAATCATAAAATCATAGACTTCCACAAGGCCTGCAACAGATGCATCTCGCAGAGCAGGTAAAGATGTTGTAATTTTAACCTGCTCTGGAGTGAGACCCTCCGCAATCTGCTTTTGATGTGATTCCACCAGGTACCACATTTGTGCCTGCTTAAGTCGGTGCTTGATGGCACGATTCAAACCAACATCAGCTGGCTGCAATTGACCTATGCCTGCCAGTAACCATTATTTATTTTGGTGGCGGCAGCGCATGAGCTACAACACTCACAGTTTGCAGGCACAAAGCAAAGGAGGATGTAAGGGAACTTGGTGAAAATGTAGTGGCAAAATTCTTCTCCAGCATGAACAGGGTAACAATCTAGGTAAACGATCACCATCTGGTCATCGTCAAGTTCAGGATCCGATTCGATGACACCCCGTCTCCACGGTACAAGTATGTTTGTGACCCACTAGGTCACTGTTGATGAGTGCGAAATAAACGTGTAGACAAAGACTTACTTCTTTCATTGTTTTTAGGATGCTGAAATGACTCGTTTTCTTTGTGCTCTTCACAAAAGTAAAATCAAATCCTCGTTCAAACACATCTTGCATTCAATGGGCATGTCTCAATGGTAAAGATCGCTCTGATGCTCCAGCCCAAACCTGCTGAAACGGCAAAAAATCGCCATCCGCTGTGCTAGCAACAAGGAGTGTGTAAGTGCGGTTCTTGTCCTTTGCCACAATGTCAACCTGCTCGGTGCTGTGCTCATGGAATGTGCAGTTATTGCTGGGCAATATGTAGTTACCAATTTGATCGAAATTGATGTTGAGCTAATTGTGCCAGTCCGAGTCAGTAGTAATTAAGCAGAGAACACAATGAGTCTAAGTACCTTTGGGGGGATATTATTCCACTTCATGCAATAAACCTGTCAAAAAAAGCATTCCTCGCCTTTCTCTACCACATCCAATGGAAGATGAGCAGCTGCTCGAGTATTTTTGCATGGAGTCCAGTTCATAACACTCTCGAAAAACGACTGCACATATGACTGGATTTGGTTAACAGTGCACACACCAATGTGTTTGAAAAAAGCTCACCTCTGAGCACTTGAAGCTCATTAACAGCTCTGGGTGCCGTTGCTGAATGATGGCAAGCATGATTGAGCGTGCAATTAGGACATTCACTGACAGACCCGATGTTCGCAATGCTTGCAGCTGGGTTTTAATCTCCTTGATGACAGCTAGGTACTTCGCCAAAATTCCGCTTTGCCCCAACCCCGCAAGAGCATGCTGACACTCAATGTTTTTCTTTGTAGCGACCGACCAATCGTGTTTGGAATATTTGTCAATCCATCTCTGGATTGTCCCTTTGCTGATCCGTGCAAAGAGTTGTGGGTGATTGCAAATCAGATGGTTTGCTATGGCATGAGGCGACCAGGCAAGTTTGCGAGCGGCAGTGTCGATGTGCGTCCAGAGGAACAGATGATACCAATTGGTGCGTTGGTGTTGGCTTTGCCTTGTACCTCCTCGTGAGCCATCCCTTCCTGACTTCCATGTAGAATCCGGTCGCGATACTTCTGCCACATCTTCAAAACAAGTCAGTGGTGCCATACATACTGATTGTGGCCGCATAGTCACCGAGCACATGAAATTTGTAAATTTGCAGATTAAATTGCTTTTTCAGCCGACCAGTTTCACCAGAGCACCCGACAGTTGTGGGAGTGGGTGGACTTGGGTGCCCACGTACTGCACCAGCATGTTGACCTCCTCCTGTTTTCTTTACTTGTCGGCACTTGCATGCATCTACCTCACTCTGGAGCTCATGGGTATCGAAAGCGGGACATGTTTGATTAACAAAGTGGCGAAATTTAACACCCAGGTCTTTAGTTGCATCATCAAGGAGTTTGAGTGTCGCGTCTGTATGCATGTGAAGCTTTGCTAAGCCATGCCAATGAGCACAGGAAAAGAGCAATCATAAAATGTTTGTATTGTGTGGCTCGGGGAGAAGACCTTCAAAGACAGGTATAGCACACTACTATCCCTCTCCGTTGTGTAGCAACCAGGACCCCCTGTGTGACATGTTGCCACATTTGCCGAGTTAGCAACCAGCCAAAATTTGTGTGTGACATACCTACAATTAGCAACCTCGGACCAGGCTCCGAATTTTTTTCTCAAAGATATAAGCAGATTTTTTCATATTTCTACTACTTATTATCTGCTGGCATGACATGGAAACGTACAACAATCCAACAAAATGGACCACCTGCTGAACTCATCTCTTGTATCAATCATCTAGGTAGTTTGCTTGAGAATCTTCCTGTTACCATACCTCAGGCTTCTTGAGAGTCCTGATATAGCTTTGGCCTTGATGCCGAACATGTGGCGGAAGAAGGACCATGGTTCATGTTCAATCGAAATCTTGAAGTCTGCTTCGAGACCCATAAGATTCCTCGAGGAGGAACAATTATATTTCGCGAGCAGGGTAGTTGCTTTAACGATCTCCTTAAAATGTTCAAGGACACAGTGAAAAGACTCACCAAGGATACCGAGTGCGAATTCTTGAGAGAAGTCTGGCTTGAGCGCTTGATTAAAGCCGCCGAGTTACAAGGAGCAAAGATACCGAAAAGGTGAGTATTTATTTAACATTTAGCAAAGAAGGTATCATGACGTAGCAGTGACACAGGGGAACTAAACGAGTCTAAAACGAGGAAAAACATGATAAACACCCTGCCAAACACGTTCGAATCAGCTCTACTCCAATTGAAGTTGTGTCGGACAGTGACGACGAACCTGATACAATTCCTCCACCAATGCCCCTCCTTCATACTCATATCATCATTACGTTGGCCCCGGACCCTAAACCAAGCACTGCAAATCCCACAGATGGCTCATCTCGGCAGGCGTCATTTGATGATTTGAGCTGGAACCTAAAGGTACTAGAAACAGAGCACGAAAAAAGTGCATATCAGAAGAAAGATGTCGAGGAATTGAGAGACAAAAGGGAAGCCGCTAGGGCTGAGGTGACTACAGATAAGAACATAAGAAAACAAAGGAAAGCGGCCTTGGAGCTCTGTCGACAGAGTGCTGCTATCTCGTAAAACCTGTGTAAGGTCACTGTTAGTCAATAGAAATGGTGAGATAATGTCTGTACTTACATCATTCATGTTAACAGTCTTTTAGGTTTCGGATTCTGTTGTTTTAAGAGTGCGCATCGTCTATGCTGTCGCTCCAGGGTCAACGGAGCAAGTGAGCAGCTTCTATTATTTAGTTTGCACACTGATGGACAAATGCATAGGGAGAACTTGAGCATCGTATGCCAAAGGCTCGATACACGCATACAGACCGTAGACAATATGTGAAGCAGCTGGCTCAACTAGAACGTTGTGCAGGCTGTCTTCGCCGCATCTGACCCCGGCTCACTCGTGAAGGAAGACTCCAGCCCGAAGCAGTACCAAACACACCACAGGAACATCATCACATTGGTGCGACTCAGAATGACTATGTTCATGTGGGCACATTCCTTCAAAGGGATACCAGTGACCTGGCTATTCAGGTATGCATGGCCCCTCTGTGTTTGGGGTTGTTTCTGATTTCTGATAATTTATAGAACTTTTTGCCCAAGTTAAAACAACATCTGCTTTCACATATTGTGTCCACACTCCAGCAGAATTCACCTATATTTCCTGACCACAAGAATACTGCTCCATTTGATGCAAACAAATGTGATGCCAATTCAGTTTTTTTTAAACACGACCGTCTCTACCGACATCAACTTCTCTGCATCAATTATACTACGTATGACATCAGACGCTCCCAAGATGTAGTACATGCGGCCTCATCACATCACAACATTATGGTGATGGCTAATCCTAGCAATGCCAGGGCATCTAGTCATCT
>QLPF01006970.1:0-10775 GCA_003314045.1 Hygrophorus pudorinus | reverse complement strand
AACTTCCAATAGCCAAGTTCCACGAAGCCTGGGCGAACATGCTCGCTATATATCAACATGTATGCACACCCAAGATCCTCGAAAAGATACAAAGTCACTACGACTTCATAAGTCGCCTGGACAACTTCTCCAAAGATTACGAACCCATACTCCTCTTCGACATCGACATTCACCGCCGGTACACACACACCTACGAAGCCTTCGATGGTCCAGACTATCTGCAGCGTCTACAAGAAACTAAACTAATAGTCATGTGCAAGCAGGTTTCGGACGGTCTGCAGTGCATGTCAGGCTCTTCCTCATCCAGAAAAGACACTGATCGTAGCAGCAGCAGATTCAACCCCTACGACTGCGACCAATGGGGCTCAAACAACCTGTCCTTTCATGACGGCAAGGACTCCAAATCCCTGTGAGTTCCTTGCTGCCTGCGTTGCGGGGAAGATGGCCACAGGGCCAATTCGTGCAAAACTACCACCATTGGCAGCAAGAAGAACAAACCTGTCTCCATATGGGACAACAGTAAGCTCATCAACGAGTCTTCCCGTCGCCCCTTCTGCTTCTCTTGGAACCTCAACCCCAAAGGTTGCTGAAACCTGGATGATTGTCGACACCTCCATACCTGTTCGCTATGCGGCAACAAATTGCACGCCGCCAGCTCTCGCAAATGCCTATAACTCTTCTATTGTTGCACCATCTCCCCTTTTTGCTGCACCCCCTTCCCAACCTCTCAAAAGCTTCGACGTCCTCGCTCACTCAGGTTCACCGCTCCAGTCATCCAACGCAGATCTCAACAAAATCTTGACACCTTACAAAGTTGACATATTCCGCCATTACATGGATCTTTTCGATCTTCACGATAAGTAGCATCTATCTGGTTGTTGACAGATAGGCACTCGGCACCGCGGAAGGAAAGGTCCTGCACAGCGCGCAATTTTCCGGGTGAACCGGCTTTGTTGACGCAGCCGAAAGGTGAGGTGCGAAAAGGTTCGCCGAAAAAAACTTCCATATTGTTTCTTGTGAACAGGCCAGACATGTGTCCTTTGTTGACTTCGCTAATACAGTACTCTTGCAAGAAGATAAGGTGGTTGGGTTCGGTCGTGTGATTAGGTGGTGTAATTGTATGTGCGAGGGGCTTGAAGTTTCCCATCTTGAAACCATATGTGAGACTGTCAAGAAGATTCGGGTGAGGACTTCCAAACATCCTGGGGTACAGTGGCCGAGATAGCAGAAATAGTAAGTCCACCTCCCCCTAAAACTCTCATAGCACAACCCTCCATGCTTGCACAGCACCTCAGCTGTTGCGAACGCAGGTCTCCCCCGCACCCTATTTGCTTCTGATCGCAAGTCTCCCTTGTGACAGGCCTCTATTGCGCTGCGTCCATGAACTCATGCTGAACGCCCATTTTTCTTTATCTTTATGATCTTCTTCAGATCGCAAACACACCACCTGGAACTCGCACAGGATCTCTAGACATTGTCGCAGCATATAGAACTTGTCCAATTTACCCACCGCACAAGAAATATTTCGCCGTCCGTGTCGGTGACGAGTTCTTTGCTGACCACTGTTGCTATTTTGGATGCAGAGCCTCTGGCGGCTGTGAAGGCCAAGCAGCCGACTTTATCATTGAAGTCCTGGAGAAGTTGGGTTTCGGTCCGGGCCATAAGTGGGTCAACAACATAGTCAAGTTCTCCTTCCCCAACGGCAGCAGGGGCTCGATAGACGGCATCGAAACACCATACTCATACCCTTACGAAATCGAAGACATCATGGCGGCATCTGCATGTTTCGGCGTTCCCTGGCACAAAGACAAACTTCAACCTTTCAGCCCCTCGCTAATCTATCTCGGCTTCCTGTGGGACCTTCCGGCCAAATCCATCTCACTACCTGAGCCGAAGCGTCTGTGCTTCAAGGAGAAAGTTGATTCATTCGTGAGCTCTTACTCCGACAATCGCGCGACTCACAAGGTAACCATGAGTCTACACGGCTCTCTGTCACACATAGCCTTTGTGTACCCACATGGCCATGCCTATCTTCCCAATCTCTCTGCCTTTATCTCCAATTCTGCGATGTGCAACGTATGCCTGAAGAAAAACGCAAGCCGGCTTCCGAGCCCTCCTGTCTGCATTCTGTGCCAGTTGGGCAGGCCGAGTTGCGTCCACAACAGTAGGCACCTGGCTGGCAGGTCTTCACTTCTGGCACAAATTCCATGGTGCCGCATGGAACGGGGGCAAGGTCCTAGCCTCCGTAACCAAGGGTATAGCTAAAATAGTACCGGAATCATCCAAGCGGCCTCAACAACCCCCTGTAACCATAGATCACATGCACGCTCTTTTCCAGGGCCTCGACTTATCTAACTCCTTTGATGCAGCCGTCTGGGCCTTAGCATGTACAGCATTCTGGTGCTGCAACTGGTGAGTAGCAACCTCACGCTTGACGTCGAACACGTCTCACACAATCGCCATCGTAGTCTAGGCGAACTAACCGTACCTAATGTTTGCGACTTTGACGATCGTAAACACGTCCGTCGCGACATAACCATCAAGAGAGGAAGGTGTGGCGACAACACTCCCCATCTCACCTTTCACATACTGTGGACCAAAACCACCAAGTTCGCTGGTGCGGACATAACCGCCACATGCAACGGTGAGATAACATCAGCAGTGGACACCCTTGATCACCATTTGCAAGCGAATGCAGCAGTTCCCGGCAACGCACCTCTCTTCGCGTTCGAAACCACCGGCGGATGGTCACCAATGACAAAAGCTTTCTTCATGTGCCGTTGTAACCGAATATGGGCGAACACTGGCCTCGACTCCTTGCTTGGGCACTGCTACAGGATAGGCGGAGCGACTGAACTGCTGCAATGTGGTGTCGCGCCAGAGATTGTCCAGGTGCAGGGTAGATGGTTATTGCAAGCTTTCCTCACTTACTGGCATTGTATCGACTCAATCCTTTCCCTTTTTCTCACTAACTCCTTCAATGCTAGTCGTATCGGTCTCGTACAAAGATCAATGTCTGTTTTCGCACAGTCTCGTAGATTTCCTCATGCGTAGTGTCACTTCAACCTTCTTGTATGCCTCAAAAAAGAATCATAACATTCTCTGCTGCATGTATAAGCTCCAGTTTGGGGAGTTGCGCCGAATGCACAACTGTTGTGAGCTTGTGGTATAGTCGTGCATCCTTTTTTGGTCCTGCCTTCAAGTACCTCACGCTCGAGAACGTGTTCCTTGGTTCTTATCACTAATTCCTCTCAGGTCAAGTCTATCACTTCTGACTTCAGAATTCTTGTTCTCGGCATTTCCCAATAACACAAAAGTGATCTTGGCATTTCCCGGTAATGTGAAAGTCACCTCGGCATTTCCCGGAACGCGAAATTCCAAAAAAACCAAGGAGCACGCTCTTCCCCCAAACTGACCAACTAACATTTAACATTGTGTTTGAAAATCCCTTTCAAACATCTTTGTCTTATTCCTGAGTTTTGTACATATCTTACAAAACTCACCCTTTCGTTCAGCTTACAGCTTTAGTAAGCAGATAGCTACTGCAGCCGCCGACAATGCAAGAGCACAGTATGGCTCGCCTGCATCCAATAACAGCACTCTTACAGCCCCCAAGACAGCTGCATAGTGAGTTGCGAAGGTTTGGAGGACCATGGGGCCACAGAATAGGCCAATGCCCTATATAAAGTTGGCTACATCAGTATATATCAGTACAGCACACCTGAGCATACCTCATCAGGGTCTGAGTACAACTCTGTACAAGAATACAAAATCAGCAAGTTGGCCAAGTGCAAAGGTAGCACGAGCTTTGTTGGTGCTAAAATCCTTGTTGTTGAAAAATATGTTGACGATGGCGAGGGCCACAGAGCTGAAGGATGCACGCCATTTGGAAATGCACTGGTTGGTCTGTGTATGGATAGTTAGTAATATAAGAACACTGATGCGAGAGGGATGGACTTACGATATAAAAAATGGCCTCATGGATTTCCACAATGTGCGGAATGCTTGTCAATGTTCTGCTGGCAAAAACTGCATCCCAAGTCTGTTGCATCGCCTCAACAGCATCCTCATTGTTCACACACCAGGGATCATCATATTATCGACTCATATGAGGCGACAAAGTTGACATAGGAGGGGATATAAACCTGCTGCCATCTATTGGTGTCCTCACAGCCCACAGGGAGGTCGCCATTGACAAACTGTATCTTGCAGACCTGTACTGAGTTGTCCTCTTCGACCTTGACAGGTACCTGTAATATGTTATGTTGCTGTAATATTAGTACATGATTAACTAATTGTACTTACTTTTTTGCCTGAGAGCCATTCATCATTGCTAAGAGTGATAAGGGGCAATGGCATGGAAACAGGTTGCCGGGCCTCAGTTGGCTTCCGGACATTGGACACAACACGGGGTTGCTGGGCCTTGGGCTGTGCTGGCTTTTGTACGGCGTTGGACATAACAAGAGTCAAGGATTGAGTACTTGAGGATCGGACCACTGGAGCAGGGGCCAATATTGGGGCTTGGACAGCGGAAGTCCAGTTCTTGATGGCACCAGCTGTTGCCTTGTCGAAGGAACTAAAGGGGAAATTGTGGTAAAACAGCGTCGTTTGGTCAAGAATGAACATGATAAGGGATGGGAAAATGTTAGTCACCTGACCAGATTTGCACTCTTGACGATTTGGACCTCGCCTGTGTGATGATCGATAAGGTGATTATCAATTCCTTGATCTCTAACCACCACCTTACCTTTGTCGCTGGCAACAACTGCATGATACACTTCAATGGTTTTTCGGTTAGTGTCTCTTGCTCTTTTCTTCCTTGGCTGTACCTCAACCTCTTCAGGTTTGTCTATTTCGTCCTCGTCATTGGCATCTTCATTTTTGCCTGGATGGTATATCCCATCAAAGTCGTCTTGGGCAAATTCGCCCAGGTCCATGTCAAGTCCCCTGTCTGTAAGGAATCTATGATTCCTTGTTTACTTTCTTTAATTTTCTATTTCTCTTTATTATCCTTATTTACCGCAGACACGCACCACAATGTATACACATACAAACATACCATATTACACTGTCTGCATCACACAATCTTTATATACATAACTACAACAACCTCATAAACAGCATAAACATTCATTACCTCAATATACTTGATTTGGACCTGTGAATAGTGCACTGTGAGTTATAAGTTGTTATCATATCTTTCCCATACTTGTTATAGGGCCTTAAGAAGCCCTATACAAGTTTATACTTTTTTCACAGCCAAACAACCTCTAAAAAAGGTTTTGAATTAACTGTAAGCCTCTTACAAGGTTAGATACATTCATTGCCCTGCCCTTGTCATGAGCCAGCATCCTTCCTCATTATTTGCCAGCACCTGCCCTCATCATCAGCCACGTCCCTATCATTTGCTGTACCCCGGTTAGAACCTAGACTACAAAATAAACACCCTAAAGGGAAATTTATCGAACATACACAAAAAAAGAGCCCTAACAGCTTCAGTGCTACTCTCGCCGTATATTATGGATACCGAACATTGAGTTTGCATCAGCTCACGATTGTGAATCGAAGAGCATATTGTAATAATACAATTCAGAATGCACACAGTCTAGTGTGTTCAAGGATGAATCCCGTCGATTATTGAAACCGACAACCCGGATGTCAAGCCGGTCCCATAGATCATCCCAACATGGTAGTCCATCCCAATTACGGGACATAAACCACCCAGTTACCGAGTGTACCCCCCTGACAATAACAATAAAATACGACAGCAACGGCAACAATAAAATATGACATTTATGTGAGACTGATACAAAGACAACGAGCTGGTATGAACAACATGTGTGAAGAGCTAGCATGAACAACACAAACAATAGAACAAATCTAGTAAAAAGTAAGAAAGCCAAGATAAACAAAAAACCTCAATCTGATACCGTCACACTGGCAGTCCTATTTGTACCTGTGTTCCTCGACAGGATTCTCTTCAAGAGTGCTGCCCATAATCCTTCATCGGAACAGCCTGCCTTGAGAGCGGCATCTTTGACTGATTGTGGGGCTGACTGCCATCTGTCATGATGTGACTTTTACCCCTATCTAGTTTCTTTTTTCGAACATTCTTTCATCCTATTTTGGACATTTACACAACCTTTAAACAATTGCCACATGGACATTCCCACCAATTCTTTTATTATATCTTCTTCGATCACAAAGCACAACAACTGCATTCCGCTCCGGACTCGGCCTGCCACATGGGAACTCCACCAATCTATTTCCATCTGCAACTGATCGGGTTTTGTTCTAATCCCCATTTGGACTAATGATGACAAGGCACACCATTCCCAACTCGCTTCTGGATTCTGGACCCACAAACGATTGATCACACTTCTATCAATCGATCACCAGATAAACCTGACAGCCGCCAATCATTCTGGTCCATGATCTTGCCCATAGCCTTGCTATAAACTTGTGTAGGGCTAGTTAAAGCCCTAGTACAAGTGGGAATGAGATAGTTAAATACTTTGTACTCACTGTGCACTATTCACAGATCCAAATCAATGTATTTGGGTAATGAATGTATATGCTGTTTATGAGGGTTGTAGTAGTTAAGTATATCGTTATCATGCAACGTGGACGGCGTACTATACAGTTGTTTGTATGTGTATATATTGTGGCACACGTGTCCGCGGTAAATAATGATAATAAGATAATAAAATAATAAAATAATAAGAGGATAAGAAAATTAATGAAAGTAACAAGGAATTATAGATTCCTTACACTCTTCCCCCCTTTAAGAGGAAGTAATATGCTAAATTAGCATGGGCCCATGAGGGTGTTGGGATCGACAACATGTTCCGGAGGCTCGGGCATAGGTTCGATGTGCCTGTTACGAGGCTCTGGTAGAAGCCCGTCTGCTGAGTCTTGGTTGCCTTCTTTGGCGTATATTGCATATGCGTTGTCAAGGATCTCCTCAATGGGTTTGTTGTCTTGGAAGACAGAGAAGGCATTAAGCTCCTCAATAGATGCGACAGCGCAAATATATTTTGCCATCATAGGCTTGACGCCGTGTTAGACTGTTTGCCATATTTTTTAATTGGCTCAGTGCACCGTTTCTCGACACAAGCCAGGGGTGGTGCTAACATGGAGGCTAGTGATGCTGTAGGGCCGGTAGCAGATGCCAATGAGGCAGGGATGGCAGTGGTAGAATCCACAGGTGATGTGGGTTTGCCAGCTTCGGCACACGCAAGGATGGCATGTTCTGCATAGCCACGGAACATGGCCTCATAGACAGTAGTGTCTAACCCGCATTGGTAATAGTGGGTGGCGATGACGGTTTCGTCGAAAGGCTTATCGCCGGGGAAGTGATGAGCTTCCCAGAATCAGGGAACAGTGTTTGGGGCGACCAAGCCCAAATATTGGCCGTTGCCAAGTATTTCAAGAGCTTTAAGCTTAAATGCTCTGCGAGCAGATCCAGCGGGCGCGCCATCCCGAAGGAATTGCCACACCGCTAGGTCATCCGATCGATATCAGTTTTTGTCATCATGACAAATTGCCTTAGGTACGTCATTACGGTTGATGACCAGTTTATCGACTGGATATTGGGCTTGTTGGCCCGCAGGTGGTAGCACCTTGGCTTGCAATGCCAGGGTTATTAGCGCTCATTGAGTGAGCGACCGTTGGTCAAACAGAATTTTATATGCCTCTTCGGCGAGCACCCTGAAGGAGGGATGAGAAGGGCCAATGGCCGGAGGTTGGGCTGAAGAGCCTTTCTTTGTGGGAAAGAACTCTGGGCCTTTAATGTTTCTCCACAAGGAGTCGGGGTATAATGACGGGTGACTGCCGGTTCCTAAGGCTACAGGTAGGCCATTTCAGAATAGCCTCATAGGCATGGGTGGTCCAATGACCGATGATGGCTTTACCTTCACTTTGAAGGAGCTAATTTTGCCGCTAGGCAAGGGTTTCGTTTCCCTAATGGGGACGGCCAGCTTAGGAGGGACTACGAATCGAGCAAGATTCGCAGTCTGAGCGTAGGATGGCCCATCCGTAGGCTGCATGACAACCTGTAGTGGTCCGGATTGGGATTGCTCAATAGAGCGGGTAATGGCCACATCGTATTCTAGAGAGTACAGTTGATCAATGGTCATACCCTCATAGGGTTCATCATCGATGTGAGGATAAGTCGCAGGTGGCACAGGCACAGTAGGGCCGGACTGGGTGTAGTCCCTTGATTTACCCTTGGCTGGGGTAGGGGGTTGGACCTCGATGCGAGCTTGCAACGAGGGCCGAGCTTCACTTTGAGCCTGTGAGGGCACAGTGTTGGCCTGAGCTGATAGCTGTTTTTCCAAACTGGCTATTTTGTCTTTGAGCCTTCGCTCTTCATCTTGAAAGTCATCGATTTGGTTGTGCAATTGCACATTATCTTTGTGCATGTTAGCGCGGCCACAATCGTAGCCTTGTTCCCACACCGATTGGTGAAGTTGTTTGTGCCAATAGGCACATTGCTTTTCATACAGGGCTTCGGTAGCCCCATTATCGTGTTGTGCCACCAGGTGGGCGACGCAATCAATGCACGGATTGCATCGTTTGGGGTGCACTAGTGCGTGCAGAGTAGGGTCCATCTCCATTGGAGGTAGGACACGAGCGGTTAAGCTCGCGATTGTGGGGGTTTCCTCGTGTCTATGACGCGAAGAGCGTGAATGATGTCCCGAGGGACCGGAGACTTTGGCTGTTAAGCCTTTTTCTTTACCGCATGAGTGGGATCGGGACTGTGAACTCGACCCACAACTGGGCGATTGGCGGGGGCTTCGGTAGGACATGTGGATACTAGGTGAGGAAGATTACACCGGAGCTATAATCAACCTTTTATACCCATGGGCATCAGGGTTTGAATGCCACACTATGGCATTTGGTGGGTATTTGCCACATTGCCGTATTTGGCAGGCAATTGCCACACTGCCGTATTTGGTATTCGTTCAGTCACAACTTGTCACGCTTTCAGTGTGTTTGTTCCGGGATAACTTCCATGGTGTAGATACTCTGTGGAGTTCAAGATAGCGGTCAAGAGCTGATAGCTCAGCCACTGCGGCTAAGGGTTCCCAGGTGTAATCACCATAGGCCCATTTGATCTTAAATGATAATTTGGGGGACCATTTATGGCCAATTATCTCGTCTACGACCCATTTGTGGTCCGGGTCTGCGCCAAAGTCGTAAAACGTGTCAGCCTCCCTCTTAGGGAATAAGTCATCATGATTAGGTTGATGGGGCCTTAACAGGCTCACATGGAACATCGGGTGGACGTGTCGTATACGGAGTTCTCCCGGTAATTCTATCATATAGGTAGATTTCGTAGGGTTGCTGTTAAGCACCTTATATGGCCCGATGAATTTGGGCAATAACTTTCTGACTCTGCCTTTCGGCAAGTTTAAGTTCTTAGTTGAAAGGTAGGCTTTACCGCCTATAGGGATGATAGGATCGTCTCTCCTATATGTGTTAGCATGATATGTTTGAGTTATGCGGCTAGTTATTATAGCATCATAAGCCGCCTCAAGGTTTTGTATCACTTGTTCAGCGAATTGCTTAACGCCTTTGTAGGGCGTATCCAGTATAGGATTATTTAACATAGTTGGCATCCAGCTGCTATTCAACTCAAAAGGTGCAAAGCTCGGCGAGCTATTTACTGTAGAGTTAAACGCAAACTCTATGGATGGCAACTTGTCATTCCAATCGGTTTTATTATCGTTTACAAAGGTGCAGAGTGCCTGATTAATTGAACGTATTGAACGTTCCATAGCACCATCTGTTTGAGGATGGAATGCAGTTGACATTAATAGTTTTCCACCAGTAATACGGTGTAATTCTTTCCAAAATTTGGAAGTAAACTTAGAGTCCCTATCGGAGACTATCGATTCTGGTAATCTGTGTAAATGGACTATTTCTCTATAGTAGAGCTCAGCTACTTCCATAGCTTTTACTGTGATAACGGTAGCTATCAAATGTAGCATGGAAGTTAATCGGCATGTGACAACCATTATGTAGTCATATCCGTTACTTTCGGGGAGCGGTCCCATAAAGTCAATGCCTACTGAGGCCCATGGCCGATTAGGAATCGGTAGACTATGTAACAGTCCCGCTGGGCGCTGATTACTTGTCTTTATCATTTGGCATTTGCCGCATGATTCACAGAACGTGATCATATCACGCGTAATTTTGGGCCACCAGTACCAATTTCTAAGGTACTTTAGGGTCTTATCGTGGCCAATGTGGCCTAATACACTGTGAGCATTATCAATTATTATTTCGGGGATCCTCCTCCCTCTCCATAATGCATCTGGGATGCACAGTACCGGTTTATTTTCACAACTTGTCGTGTATAAATTTTGTCTGTTAAGCCAATAGCTTGCGTATTGTGCGGGAGCCACTATTATTTTGTTGAGGAGGCTATCCCCTTTGTAATATTGGCCTAATTGAGCCATTAAATCGCTTGATGATTCCAAGTGAATTGGCACCGTTTCAACGGGTTGAATAGAAGGCTTAGCTATCACCTTTCCTCGTGCTGCCACGATTATTGGCTTGGGGAAACCTAATTTTAGTTCATTCTTATGGTTTTCCGTCGTGAAGTCCCCGCTAGGGTCTATTTGTGCGTCTACATTGAGGTAATCACTCAGTGAGTGTAATTTTGACGATTCGTCGGTGATATAATACCGGGACAAGGAGTCCGCTACCTTGTTCAGGGTTCCTTTGGTGTAAACCAAATCGTATTCGAAGCAGGATAAGAATTCCCA
>QLPF01006967.1:0-10361 GCA_003314045.1 Hygrophorus pudorinus | reverse complement strand
AGTCGATAAACTGGTCATCAACCGTAACGACATGCCTAAAGCAATTTGTTGTGATGACAAAAACCAATATCGATCGGATGACCTAGTGGTATGGCAATTCCTTCGGGATGGTGCGCCTACTGGCTCTGCTCGCAGAGCATTCGAGCTTAAAGCTCTCGAAATACTTGGCAACGGCCAATACTTGGGCTTGGTCGCCCCAAACACTATTCCTCAATTCTGGGAAGCTAGTCACTTCCCTGACGATAAACCTTTCGACGAAGCCGTCATTGCCACCCACTATTACCAATGTGGGCTAGACACTACAGTCTACAAAACCATGTTCCGTGGCTAAGCAGAATGTGCCATCCTTGCGCATGCCAAAACTGGCAGACCCACCTCACCCGTGGATCCCGCCACTACCATCCCTGCCTCATCAGCATCTGCTACCGGCCCTACAGTATCGCTAGCCTCTATGCTAGCACCTGCTCCGGCTCGCATTGAGAAACAGTGTGCGGAGCCTATTAAAAAATATGGCAAACAGCCTAAACGCGGCGTCAAGCCTATGACAGCAAAATACATTTGTGCCGCTGCATCCATCGAGGAGCTTAATGCCCTCTCTGTCTTCCAAGACAACAAACCCATCGAGGAGATCCTCGACAACACATATGCGATATACGCTGAAGAAGGCGACCAAGACTCAGCAGACGAGCTCCTACCAGAGCCTCGTATCTTACTTCCTCTTAAAGGGGGGAAGAGTGTAAGAAATCTATGATTCCTTGTTACTTTCATTAATTTCCTTATCCTTTTGTTTATTATTTTATTATCATTATTTACCGCGGACACGTGTGCCACAATGTACACATGTACAAACAACTGTATAGTATGCCGTCCGCATCGCACACTCAATATACTTAACTACTACAACCCTCATAAAACAGCACATACATTCATTACCCAAATATATTGATTTGGATCTGTGAATAGTGCACAGTGAGTACACAGTCTTTAAATATCTCATTTCCACTTGTACTAGGGCTTTAACTAGCCCTACACAAGTTTATACAAAACCCGTGTACCTGGGCCATGGGTACAGGTTGGGTATGGGGCCAAAAATTGTGACCCGTACCCGCACCCGCTGTGACCTGTACCCGTGATCTGCGTGGGTTTCAAAACCCGTGCCGATCACTAGTTCCCAGTCCATGCCGAAAGGACGGACTACAACAACACTGCTCTCATCGAGAAGTTTGAAGAGAACATGAATAATGGCTTGAGACGCAAGATCTACAGCCTTTCCACCCTTCTGAAACACATCACCGATTGGTACAAATGGGCCATGAAACTAGACCGACAATGGAGGGTTTACAAGAAGAACAGCACAATGACGAAGAGACCAGCCGCAGGATGCCCACAACAATCACAAGCGCAGAGGCAGGGGTATAAAAACCCTTGGGCTCCTAAAAACAGAGACACACACGACCCAATGACAGGTCAATGGAAGAATCTGGCAAAAGCCTACGACAGTGTCGAAATACCGGCAGGGGCACCTAACACAAGAGATCCAAACACGATGGATATTGACAAGACTAAAGCGTGGAAGCAAGCTCAACATTGCTATCGATGCAGAGGTCTGGGTCACATCGCACGAGACTGCAAAACAAGATCGACATCAGGAGTATGTCGTATGAATATATGGAGAGACACTTCCAAGGCGGAAATCAGGACAATGATACCAAGAACAGCAACAGTGATAGTGATACAGAGACCGAGACCAAGAACACAATTTTTTAGCCAAGTTAATAGTTTTAGCTACAGGCTCATCAACTCAAATTGTACCAGACTCTGAACAAACAATATGCATAAACAGAACTGGGAATGTAGCGAGGAAAGAAGAAAGAAAAGAAGACGAACGAGAAGAGAAAGAAGATGAAGACGAACTAGAATGCCAAGCACGGGCCTGCTCAGGATCTTCATCAGGAAAACGACCAAAGGCAACAATGGTACACAAGGTACTATTCGATGAGGCCTACAATGAAGAAAATACCATAGAGTATGAAGTGTGCGACACATGCGACGCAGGGTCAAAAAGGAAATCACAAGGAGGCAAACTGATCAAACGCTATCCTTATAGACCTGCAAACAAATTTCGCCTTCAAAAACAATTGCACCACCAACAGAACCTCTACCACCACCACCAAAACCAAAACCCTCACCACAATCAGAGAAACCAAAAGATATGTTTCTTACTCTCGAAAAACCACTGACCAAATCTTTAGCAAAGAAATATGTTTGAAACATGAACATCAACACAAAGACTGCGACAAAGGTCAACATCGGACTAAAAACCCTGGATCGACAATAACACATCAACATTGACACACTCCTTGACTGTGGAGCAATGTCAACGTTCATCGATGAAGGATATGCCCGAAGGCTTAAACTCTCAACAAGAAGACTAGAGAAAGCCGTCCCTGTCTACAACATCGATGGAACAGTGAATATACATGGATCAATCAGAGAAGAAATAGATCTGGTAATGTCTTATCAAGGACATAAAGAACGAATAACCTTTGCAGTGACAAAACTCTCTGTACTGGTTATCCTCGGACACTCGTGGCTCAAGAAGCACAACCCGGAGATCGACTGGAAAACAGGAAAGATGTCAATGACAAGATGCCCCCCCGAATGTGGAACAGAACACCATGCACAACATAAGGCCACTAAAAAGATATCGAAATGGGCCATTCCTGACCATGTTTTGGAATTCAAAGGAGACAAGGATAACAAAGAAGAATACATTAACAGAGCATGGTACTCTCCAGGAGAAGAGAAGTTTTGGAAGGAAGTACGAGATCTGGAACACGAACAAAGAACGGAAAGAGTATTTGTTTGTTCTTCAGATGGCACAAACACCGAATTCCACAGAAACAAACCTGGAGAACTTCTCTATGTTGAAAAACAAGAAGAAGGCTGGAAAGCCTATGAAATCAATGCTATGGCACACCACAAAAGCTGGTACTATGACCAGAAGTTCAATGAGAGAACAGATGAAGAAGTGGTGCCAGAAGACTACAACGAGTTTGCTGACATCTTCAATAAACAGCAATCGGAATGAATGCCGACAAACAAACCATGGGATCATCACATCAATCTCAAAGAAGGATTCCAACTGGAAAATTCGAAAATCTATCCATTGTCACCAAAAGAACAAGAAGAACTCGACAAATTCCTCAATGAACAACTGTGCAAAGGATACATCATACCTTCCAAATCCGAACAAACTGCACTATTCTTCTTTGTCGACAAGAAAAATGGCAAATTCCGACCGACCCAAGACTATTGCTACGTCAACTCTTGGATGATCAAAAATAATTATCCCCTCCCCTTAATCCCCAAACTCATTGACAAACTTCGCGGAGTGAAAGTATTCACGAAAATGGATCTACAATGGGGCTTTAACAATGTCCGAATAAAAAAAGGAGACCAATGGAAAGCAGCCTTCAAAACAAATAGAGGCAGCTTCGAACCAAAGGTCATGTTCTTTGGACTTGTAAACTCACCAGCCACATTTCAGACGATGATGAACACCATCCTTAAAGACTTCATTGATGCAGGAGTACTAGAAGTCTATATGGACGACATCCTCATCTTCACCAAAACAAAAGAAGGACACCGAGAAATCGTCAAACAAGTACTTCAGCGACTACAAGAAAATGATCTATATCTCAAGCTGCAGAAGTGTTTCTTCGAACAAGAGGAAGTCGAATACCTCAGAGTTATTATCTCAGGAGATGGAGTACGCATGGACCCCAAAAAGGTACAAGGAGTAAAAGATTGGCTTATGCCAACAACAGTCAAACAACTCCAAAGCTTCCTTGGGTTTGCTAACTTCTACCGACATTTTATTGAAGGATTTTCTAGGATTGCAGGACCGCTGCACAGACTCCTATGAAAAGAGAAGAAGTGGGATTGGGAAGTGCAACAAGAAGAAGCCTTCCAAAAGATGAAAACAGCATTCACCACCGAGCCAATACTTGCCTACCCTGACCCGACAAAACCTTTACGTGTAGAAGTTGATGCATCAGGATACGCTATTAGAGGTGTGCTGAGCATGCTATGCGATGATGGTAAATGGCACCCATGTGCCTACATCTCCAAGAGCCTGAATGATGTCGAACACAACTACAATGTCCATGACCGAGAAATGCTAGCAATCATGCGAGCACTATATGAATGGAGACACTACTTGGAAGGAGCAGATGAAAAGATTGAAATACTAACCGATCACGATAATCTGAAATATTTCATGACTCAACAGAAACTCAACCATAGACAAGCACAGTGGTCATTGGAATTATCAAGATATGATTTCAATCTCAAGCACCAACCCAGGAAACAAAATCAAAAACCTGATCTCCTCTTGAGACACAAGGACCTTAAAACAGGGAAAGATGATAACAGAGACAGGATTCTACTGAAACCTGAATTTTTTGCCATTAATGCTTTGGAACTGGGTCACACAATGATTGCAGCAGAAGAACAGGACATCCTCAAGAAGGTCAGACAAAGCAAAGAGTATGATGAGGCAGTGGTAAAAGCAGTGAAAGAGCTAAAAAGGTCACCAACAAAAAGACTATGATCGGAAGAATGGTCGATGGAGCAAGATTTGGTCCTGTACAGAGAAAAAGTCTATGTTCCCAACAATCCAGAACTCCGATGAAAAATCACAAAACTCTACCACAAATCACCAATCACCGGCCATCCAGGAAAATGGAAAACCATAGAACTCATCACACAAAATTACTGGTGGCCCGGACTCACTAGATACGTCGACAAATACATCAAAGGTTGCAACACCTGCAACCGATCCAAAATCATTCCCGAACAACCTTTGGGAAAACTACGACCCAACCCCATTCCTACAAAACCATGGCAAGACGTGACCATAGATCTCGTAGTCAAACTCCCAGAAAGCAAGGGATACAACTCGATCATGGTAGCCGTCGACAGACATGGAAAGAGAGCACACTTTATTCCAACCAACAAAGAACTTTCCTCCATTAGAAGCACTAATCTCTACCTAGACAATGTCTGGAAACACCACGGATTACCGGAATCTATCACTTTAGATCGAGGACCACAGTTTGCCTTGAACCTCATGAAAGAACTCAATAAACGACTTGGCATCAAAACCAAGTTATCCACCACATATCACCCACAGACAGATGGACAAACCGAACGAGTTAATCAAGAACTCGAGCAGTATCTCTGAATGTTTGTCAACCACCGACAAGATGATTGGGCCGACTGGCTACCAATTGCCAAATTTGCATACAACAACAAAATCCACACCTCCATGCAACAAACACCATTTTTCGTAGAGGCCGGAAGACATTCTCGAATGGGTTTCGAACCACTTAGGGAATACAAGTCAGAAGAAGCAAAAGATTATGTAGAAAGAATGGAAAGGATACACGAAGAAGTGCAAAGCGTATTGGTCAAAGCAGCCGATGAAATGAAGAAGTATGCAGACAGGCGTAGAAAGGAGGCGACAGAGTACAAAGAAGGAGATTTAGTATGGCTAGAGGCAAGCAATATCGATCAGAACAGACCGTCTAAAAAGCTAGCTGACAAGCAACTTGGACTGTACAAAATCATCAAGAAAATCAATCCGAACACTTACAAACTTGACCTACCAAAACACTTCAAAATTACCAATAGTTTCAATACATCAAAGTTATGACTGTACAATCCCCCCACCATTCCTAATCAACAACGACAACCCCCCAGACCGATAGAGATAGAAGGAGAAGACGAGTATGAGGTAGAAGAAATCATCAACTCCAAGATTTATTGAGGAAAACTCCAGTACCTTGTCAAATGGAAAAACTACACTGCAGAACACAACACATGGGAACCCGAGACAAACCTATGAAACGCAAAGAAAAAGATCAATGAGTACCATCATAAACATCCCAATGCTCCTCATTGCATCCAATCCACCACTTACAAAATCAACTCTACTGTGTTCAAAGAAATTCCTTTCAGACCGCTTGAGACCTTAACTGATCTCCAAGCCACAATCAACGAGGCTAGAAGAACAAAAAACATCCCTACAGAACCCCCAAAAATCTTTGTACTGACGTTCACCGATGCTTCACCAAAATTCATAAACCCAAAAAAATCAAAGTGTTACGAAAAACGGAATTCCGACTCTATCACTACAGACATGACTGTAAACATCGAACCCTCTCGTATGACAAAAATATATGACGGATCAAAAACGTCTTTGAGGAGTCCAAACCACCTACCACACAAGATCAAGTATTTTTGGCTATATGAACTCGGTTCTGTACAAGCAATCACCACTGTTCTCTCCATCCTCCTGTCAACATCCCCAGATTCTGAAGGAATGTACACCTATCCAATCTACCGTGTCTCTAAACTCCGAAATCCCATAACGTTATTCACTGCCAAACAACTCCACAAGGCCGAAATTGTTCCATATCCCCACGAAACTCATCCTTTGATAATCGCCAATTACGAACTCGACAAGATGATCCAAATACAACCTCATGAGGACACGAGCCTTGAGGGGGTGATGTCATGATACATCAATTCCTTTATCTTTTCCTTTACCTTTTCTCTATATTCCTTCATTACATGCATCCGGATTACTCATACACAATTACCATCATCCGATGCTTACTCCTTTCTTTCTATGTTATTCCAACGGTTTACTCATATGTACTTACATCATACTGACAGACTTGGTCATAGCACATGGACCAGGGCTTACATGTCCCTATTCCATAACCTTCCATAGCATTCTTTTGTATTAGTCATACACAGTATAAAAGAACCCGAGTTCGACTGGAATCCCCAGCTCAAATCTCTTGGGATTACCGCTAAAGTGCATACCCTTCAGTCTTCAGAACTCACCACCACTCTCTTCTCTCATCCTTATACCTCCTCGGTTCTTATGAACTACCTCTCATAACACTTTACCACTCTTACTATTTGTAGGGACACCTTATAGCGTCGCCCTAACATTCCCAGTGCTGTTGATAAGCCAGCAATGATTACAGATAAAGTCTCTGCACTGCAACAGCAGTACTATCTTTCATGTTTTCCAATTACTGCTGGTGACATACAGTTGACATTCTCATAACACATAGTGCTGGTAACCGTCAAAATCCTATGCATTATGAGATCTATGCAATACCATATATTACCATATTTAAAGCTTATTTTTTCAAAAAATTACATCAAAGTCACCCTATCCAAAGTAACTCTCAAGCAAAGTTTGCTTTGCACCCGCTGTTATCATCCTTAACAACCGCCCTTGGAACAGCCGCAATTCAGTCACCAACTCTAGCCCACCCTCTACATCCACCTTCATGCTCTGTGTTTCAATGATCTGGCAGAGTTTCATCAGCTCTGTCAGACCCATTTCGGGTTCATCTTCATCATCATCTTCTTCTTCTTCCTCAACTTCTATCTCCTTTCCCTCAGCAATGGCCTTTTCGTGCATGACCCTCTCAACAATCTCATCATCTCCATGCTCGAAATGAAATTCAGTCTCCCCGATTTCCTTTTCCTCCACCGGATCCACCAACTCCTCAATTGTTAGCGGCTTGCCATGGATGCGGTTGCACTCACGAAGCCTGTCAACGGCTGCAAGTAGGGCCTTCTCACTCGTGGTGCCTTGGTCAGTTGGTTCAACGGTCTGGTGGATAGGTGTAGAGGCAGATGTCGAGGGTTGTGTAGAAGTTTCAGGGCCCGTACTTTGCAATGAAAAAATTTGTTCAACTGTGGCCAGTGCCTCTTGAACATCTCCTTCTGCATCCATGATGGCTTTAAGAGCAGGAGCCCACTCCGCATCCACGAATTTTTTCCCCATGAGTTTCTTGAGTGCATCTTTGGCTTCAGGGAGTTTCATGTTGTCTGACTCTGCAAATCGCCGGACAATATCCCGTCCGCATGAACGAAGACCGTCAAACCATTCCTTTCGCTTAGGTTGGGCAACAGCGGCTGGGAGATCTGATTCTTCATTGTCAATTCCTGCGGCTGTGACATTGCCATTGGCATCTGTTGGCTCAATCTGTGTGTGCTTCCAACAGTTCTGGATGGTTTCTCCCATAACTGTTTTCCATGCATTCTTCGCCATCTTCATTCCCTCCAGAATGTTGATCTTCCAGATGTCAGGCTGGCCCGCATCATCTAGAACAATGGCTCGCTCACAGAGGGCACGCCTGTACAAAGCCTTAAAACAATGAATGATTCCGGCATCAAGTGACTGCACGAACGGCGTCATATTCGGCTCGAAGAATACAAGGTTGACATTTCGTGGAACATATTTGATCGCATGTCCAGCAAAGTTGTCAGCAAGCAACACAACCTTGCGCCGTTCTCTGCCCATTTGGATGTCAAGCTTCTTGACATATTCCTCGAACAACAGCGAAGTCATCCAACATTTCTTGTTGTTACGATAGTAGAGGCCATGCTGCTCTCCACTGCGTTTCCCAAATGGGCGAGGCTTCTTCAATTTCCCGATAAAAAGCAGCTCGAACAGCTCGCTTCCATCAGCGTTGCAGCCAAAGAGGATGGTGATGCGGAATTTATCTTTCTTCTTTCCACTCATCTGCTGCATTGCAAGGCCACGATCAGGTGGTGCATGAGCATAGAAACCGGTTTCGTCAACGTTGAGCCTGTCTCTGGGCTTGAACTTTTGCACAATCCCCTTGATCCTCTCTCGTTCTGCCTTGATCGCTTCAAGATCAACTGATCCCGCTTCACCATGGTGCCTAATCTGGTGGATGTTATAGGTGCGGCAAAAGCTCTGGATCCAGCCATTCCCTTCCAACCGCTTTTCCGCTGGGATCTGCATCTGCTCCTCAAATTTCTCACGCTTGACATGAAGCATTGGGCCTGAAACAGTTTCGCCATGACCTTCCATATGCTTGACCCAGAAAAACAAGGCACGGTTGACTTCTGGACAAGTCACAACACGCTCTCGTTTGCTTGACAATACTGTTGGATTTGACTCTGAGCGTGCCTCAAGTGCACTGCGCTTCTTGAGGTTGCACGACAGTGCTGACTGAGAGAAGATCAGCTGACCTGTCTGCAATTCCCCGAAGTGGCGGACAATCTGCGGCTGGGACATCTGTGGACGGACATCCATGAACGAGAAGACGGTGAGCCAATCAAAAAGTGTCAGATTTTCTCTGGAACTTGAAGCAGCATTTTTAGCGGATGTTCTCGGGGCATCCTTTGCTGGCTTTGGGGCCTTTGCTTGCTGGTTGTACAGTGCAGGTTTATTGCGAGGTGCTCTAGTTTTGGGCTCAGCAGGCATAGAAAGACTTGTTTCTAGGCAATTTCAACATCAACCACATATATTCGTCGCAGAAAATGAGCCACATCAGCTCTGAGTGCACCACAGCTTCCCATTTTGTCATGGCTTTGTATAATTCATGGCAATATCTGACCAGATTTTTATCTTTTGATGTCCGCCATACTGCATAATACTATCTCAGACCTATGCACTATGCATTATGCGTTATGCCTCAAATTACCTGCTCCCCAACTTGGTTCCCTACTAAAACCTATGCATGATGACATCTATGCATTATCGAGCTATGCACTATGACATTTTCAACTGTACCTGACTTCCAGTTCCCATTCCCATTGCAGGCCTTGTAAGAGTTCCAACATTTCGATTGTGTATTTGTTGTTCCAGCCACCAGCAAACCGGAACAAAAGGTGCGGTAACTAGTGTTCCCAAAGTTCAGTTTGAAACTGTTGAAACTCAGTTCAAACCCAAACCAAACTCTGAAGTTTGGGTTTTTGGTAAACTCAAACTGAACTCTGAGTTTGGTTCAGCCAAAAACCCCTTGGGAACCAAACCAATTACCATATATGGTAAGAGTTCAGGTTTGAAACCTGAACCAAACTGCTTTGAAGCCAAACTTCAAGGTTTGGTTTGAATTTTGGCTGAACCAAACTCCAAAGTTTGGTTTGGGGTTTCAAAAAAAAGGCCAAAACCAGACCAAACTGAACTTTGGGAACACTAGCAGTAACATGTCTTCCATCAACCCAACATCACCATATTTGATTGCCTGATCAAGGACAATATAGTGTAGGACATCACGATTCCACATAATTTTCTGTCATTTTTGTTTGTTGTGTCGATTTTTCAGCTTTGCATCCATTTCATTGAGTCCTTCACTTGATGCATGCTTACGAACAAGCATCCCAGCCAATGCCCACAACTGCTCTGGAGTTCTCGACCTCAGCTCTGCCAGGTTTTGTACGCCACCCACAATCAACCAGTCTTCTTGCAGGTGAGCTTCTGCTGTATGATATAGGGCCTCTATCCAGGTCAT
>QLPF01006945.1:0-31466 GCA_003314045.1 Hygrophorus pudorinus | reverse complement strand
GTATATCTTCGACTCAAAAACACAATTATCGCACTTAAGTTTCTGATACGTTTGAATGACTGCTCGGGTGTGCAAAGGAAGTCATTGAGTTTATCCTCATCTTTGTCCTTACCGAAGTTGTCAATTTCTGAAAAGAGTTGGCTAGGATCGGTCTGTCACACAACTAAGCGAATGAAAAAAAGATTGATTGATCCTACTGCGTCTCTTGTAATATTTCAGTCCCCTTTTGGTTTGTAATGTGTATTCCAGTGATCACGTAGTATCTTCTCAGATGCGGCAATCCAGGCTGCCAGCTATTTCTTCGTCCGGAAATAGGATAACTTGTAGCGCGGGTGAAGCACTGAGTCATAGAAATGTAAGCATAAAATAGTTTGAAACAACAATGACGTACTCATTGCCATGCGGTACATTATTGAATCATCTGTCTTCACATAGTATTTATTTAACACAGCCAGCCCTTTAGCAGCCGCAGCATGAACAACAGTGTGCTGTGTCATATTCTTAGTCACAGCTTCGAGCTTGTCAGTGAGAACATCTATAATGGGAATTACTTCATGCAGGAGTGGCACTTTATTTTGGGACATGCACTCAGTGGCAATAAGGAACATCTGTAAAGAGACAATCAGCAGCCATCTGTGTAATATGTACAAGCAGAGTGCTAAGTGCTTACAACTAAGATTGGTTCCAGTTGCACAAGTAAATCCCATTCCTCCTTCTTGAGTTTGAATTTCTTGATGCAAGATTTAGCATTAGTATTGTGCCGATCAATGAGAACCAGTTTGTCAAGGGGGATACAAAGCTGAATGGTGGACCGAAGCATCTCTGCCACTGAGTTCCAGCAAGTCGGAACAGGGCGCTTGATTGTTGTTGATGTAATACCAGCCTTCTTGCAGCACTTGGCAAGGTCACCTGTTATGAGCAGTGAGCAAGCAATTCTAGTTGCAAGTTTGCTAATCTGACAGTAATAACATGTCAATACATGTACACCTAAGGGAGATGTGTTTGTCACCTTTGACACAGCACTTTATCCAAGCAGGACATCAGCTGTCGACACCTTTTGGGTTCTATCAACTGTCCACCCAATATCCCAGATTTCAAGCTCGTCGCTTGCTTCGCGGTCAGGATCCAACTCATTGTCACTCTCCTCCTCCATGTTTTCACCCTCTTCGTCCTCCTTCTCGTCTTGACCCTCCTTGTTGCTGTCTTCCTCTTCCTGACTGTCATTAGTAGCATCACAGATATGTGACTTTGCTTGTCTGAACTGGGACAGAATGGCCTGGAATGAGTTAGGTAGAAGAAGTTCGAAGCTAGAAGGGAAAAGGCCAGTTACCTTTACCACAAGGTTGAATATGTGACATATGCATTGGATGCGTGTATGGGAACCACTTACAGCATCTGGCATGAGCATTTCAAGCTTGGACACCGTGGTGTCATTGTTAGATGTATTATCACACACTTGACCCAATAGCTATGAGCTATATCAACACAGGTACCGACAATTAGTAGTTGTGACTTGAACACACCTTGTTCGTGATTCCAAAATCTTCCAGGCAGCGATGAAGTTGCTCGGCGAGATATTCCCCTGTGTGGCTCTTCGTCAACCTGTCAGATGAAGAGTAAGCTGAACAAGAGAATAATAAGATCAGATTATTAAGTACTTAATGAAATTGAGCACAAAAGACTGCGTTTTCCCCATATGTATGTAGTTAACAACCACCCCCAGTATCGATAACACATTTGGTGAGCTCCAACCATCAAAGCCAATATGAATCTTGCCTTTATGTTGCTAAAATGTGTAGGCGGCATCAGCATATAAAGATTAAAGATATTAGTATGATACAGAACCTGTAGAACCTTGATGACATTATTTTTGGCGGTACTGTGGACGTCTTTCATGTCCCGAGATACTGTTGCTGCAGATGGAATATTGACCTTGGCATAAAGCATGTGAAACATATCTTGCAACGGTTGGTCATCCACGATATTCATGACATGGCGACTGAGGTTGCTTGTGGAGTCATCTATCCAGGCACGTACAATAGTCTGGGAGGGATTTCTAGGGATAAGGTGAGTCAAATTGAATCTTGTAATTAGAAAATATGCACTTCTTGCAGACATATTTGTACTTTTACAGTGCTGTTTGCTACAATGATATCAGGCGGCATCTTGAAGTATCAGTAAACACTCGATTGCTGTTAAGCACCGTATATGGCCTGATAACTTGGGTAATAATTTTCATACCCTGCCTTTCAGCAAGTTCAAATTCTTTGTAGAGAGGTAGGCTTTACCACCTATAGAGATGATAGGACCATCCCTTCTTTGTGCATTAGCATGATAAGTTTGAGTTATGCGGCTAGCTATTATAGCATCATCAGCCACCTCAAGGTTCTGTATCGCTTGTTCAGTGAATTGTTTAACACCTTTGTAGGGTGTATCCAATATAGGATTATTCATCATAGTTGGCATCCAGCCACCATTCAGTTCGAACGGTGCAAAGCTCGATGAACTATTCACTGTAGAATTGAATGCAAACTCTATGGATGGCAACTTGTCATTCAAATCGGCTTTATCATCATTTACGAAGGCGCGGAGTGCCTGATTAATTGAATGTATTGAACGTTCCATAGCACCATCCGTTTGAGCATGAAATGTTGTTGACATTAACAGTTTTCCACCGGTAATGGGGTGTAATTCTTTCCAAAACTTGGAAGTAAATTTAGAGTCTCTGTCAGAGACTATCGATTCCAGTAATCCATGTAAACGGACTATTGATCTATAGTAGAGCTCAGCTACTTCCATAGCTTTTACTGTGATAACGGTAGCTATCAAATGTAGCATGGAAGTTAATCGGCATATGACTACCATTATGTAGTTGTATCCGTTGCTTTCGGGGAGCGGTCCCATAAAGTCAATGCCTACTGAGGCCCATGGCTGATTAGGAATCAGTAGACTATGTAACAGTCCCGCTGGGTGCTGTTTACTTGTCTTTATCATTTGGCATTTGCCGCATGATTCACAGAATGCAATCATATTGCGCGTAATTTTGGGCCACCAGTACCAATTTCTAAGGTACTTTAGGGTCTTATCGTGGCCAATGTGGCCTAATACACTGTGAGCATTATCAATTATTACTTCGGGAATCCTCCTCCCTCTCCATAATGTGTCTGGAATGCACAATACTGGTTTATTTTCATGACTTGTCATGTATAATTTTTAGCTGTCAAGCCAATAGCTTGTGTATTGCGTGGGAGTTGCTATTATTTTGTTGAGGGTACTATCCTCTTTATAAAATTGGCTCAATTGAGCCATTAATTTGCTTGATGATTCCAAGTGAATTGGTACCGTTTCAACGGGTTGAATAGAAGGTTTAGCTATCACCTTTCCTTGTGCTGCCACAATGATTGGCTCAGGGAAACCTGACCTTTATTCAAGTTTACGGTTTTCCGTTGTGAAGTCCCCACTAGGGTCTATTCAAGCATCTATATTGACGTATTCACTCAGCGAGTGTAATTCTGACGATTCATTGGTGATGAAATACCGGGACAACGAGTCCGCTACCTTATTCAAGGTTCCCTTGGTGTAAACCAAGGCATATTCGAAGCAGGATAGGAATTCCCACCACCGTGTCTGTCTATCAGACATGTGTATCTTTGACTTGAAGAAGGTCAATGCCTTATGGTCGGTTACAATGATAAATCAATGTCCAATGAGCTTGTCTTCCCATTTGACTAAAGCCTCTAATATGGCTATTAATCCGTGTTCCCACATATGATAATTACACTGAGCTGGTGTAAATTTCTTGGACAAGAATCTGGCTGGCCGCACTTTCCGGTCCTTGACCGTAGAATGCTCCAATGCCCCTTGCAGAGGCATCACATACGACCCAAATAGGGTCAGCATGTTGCATATCCACTGGTTTTAATATCAGTGTATTACAAGTAATGATTTTAATCATTTCGAAACACTTTTTGTGTAATGGGGCCCATATGAAGGGCCGGTGATTGTGGGTCATGCCCGATAAAGGGCTGGTATAGGCCGATATGTCAGGCATAAACTGAGCTAAGTATTGTACTAGCCCTAGAAAACACTGTACGTCATTGTAATCTCTTGGCCTATGCCATTCACGAATGCGCTTGAGTTTGTCTTTATCAGGCAGTATGCCCTCATTGGTAATTATGTGACCTAAACAGTCCATTCATGTGGACTATAAGTTCACTTTTTTAGCACTTAGAAATAAGTGACTTTCGTGCAGCTTGTTGAAGACGAGCTGTAGATGACGCTCATGATTCTCTAAGCTGTCAGAGAATATGAACATACCATCAAGATATACGTGGACAAATCACCCTATATATTCACGGAATATATATGTCATTAAACATTGAAATGTAGAAGGCGTGTTACAATCGTCTTGTTGAACCACATAGCCCACAAATGTACCAAAGATGGTAGCAAATGCCGTTTTAGGCACATCTGACTCTCTGATGCGTACTTGTTCATACACATCAGACATGTCTAGTTTGGTGCAGTACATACCATGTGCTACGTCATGACAGATACTGTCTTGATCTGGGAAAGGAGTAACATCCTTTATAGTGTTTTCATTGCACTTGCGCACATCTACTACGGTTCTTAACCGTCCGTCTTTCTTATAGACGCATAATAGTGGTGCTGCACTATCTGTAGTGGTTTGCTTCCACCAACCAGCCTTTTCGTACCGGGCTACTTTTTCAACTAGCTCGGGACGGAGTACATCTGGACATCTTGGCATGTGGTAGGAAGGCTTATAGCTTTCGTCAATGAAGTTTATTTCATGTGAAATTTCCCATATAGGAGGCATTTCTAGAGATGCTGGGACCATTAGGTCTTTTATGCTCTGTGTCCAATCTTGGATTAGCTTTGTATGAGTTTTTGTGTCTATTAATGGCTGTCTGCCGGTATGTTTATTGTGAACTTGTGTGTTCACTTGTTCACTCAGCACTTTGGTATTAGCTGCCGTGAGTTCTTCATCATGACCTTCAAGTCACTTCAGCTTTGGATCTTTGCTGGATCCTGCTACTGCATTGCGGCAAAGCTTTTCTTTTATAACCTTTTGGGTTATGACTGTGTTAATGGTCCTTTTGACTGTAGAAGCTGTATTGGCTTCTACTTTGTTATCCACCATCGGCGGTTTATAAAGCTGCTTTAGCTTCTTCCTCCCTTTTGGGGAACCAAAGTCGCCTGCATGCTCGACATGACGTTCACCATTTATAACAAACGCAGTGCATTTTTCTTCTCAGAAGTCGAGCACAACTTTATTGTCAGGGCGACACCAAATACAATTAAGTACTGGCCTTCCTATGAAGATACAAGACTAGAGAGTGATGCAAAATGGTTAGAGGTGAAGAGGGAGAGAGGGGAGGTCGCCAGAATGCTATGACTAAGATGCCACGAAGATTATTGGTGGTAATCCTGTGATAACAGACTGGAGAGTCTGTTACTCGTTTATTGCAATATATACACTAAATATTACAGTGGCTGTGTACTACTATATTAGGACGTGAATCGGATGCGCTGTGCTTGCAGGCAATGGTCAGATGATAATGTGCACAGCACGAGAGAGAAAGGATATGTGAAGAAAGAGATATACTATAAAAGGATGATCATCGGGCATGAGGTCGGCGGATGTTTATGAACCAAGATAGCAGGATAGCCTTAGGATCGAAAGGCTATGGGCAAGGCTATGGGCAGTGGTGGCGTGTTTGGAGGGAAAGGAATAGTTTTTAATCGTTTCGGATATTTATGTTGTGCCGGCTTATCGTGAATTTCCTGCACTCAATCAAGGCGCTCAAGATTTTTGCATGTTGTAACCCATGCATGTGGCAAATGATAGTTTTGAATTGTTACAGATTTTAAGCGAACCCCCTCTCTAGGGTCGGTGGTATTCAGTCAATCAGACCCCCTCTCTAGGGTCGATCTTCCTTTGCGGTAGTTTGAAATCGTTCCAGATATGTTTGGCGATTGGGGAATTTGGGTGAAAAAGGATTTGAAAATTTGTGTGTAAGAGTGGGACATGATATTCAGCTTCGCCATTCGACTTCATCTTTGTCTTTGTCTTCATCTTTGTCTTTGGCTTCGCCTCATACTCATTCCTTCCTTCATTCTTTCTATTCCTTCTATACTTCCTTACTCCCTCTCTGCATTTGCTTGTCCCAAGCTACATCGAAAACCTCAATCCAATGCTGAAGGCTAAACCCTCAAAAAAAATGACCAGGGAAATGATCAACCAATAGTCAGAAACTATGTGATGATTTTCAATTTTTAATCAAATTCGGTACAGGAGTGGTAGCATTTCATAGCGTGGATTGATCTAGTTTATCTTCTTGTCGTTTTGCACACTTCTCCAATTAAGGAGGTACACAATATTGGTTAAGTCTGCCTCATTCGGCGCATCTGACTTCCATAATCCAAGTCTGCCTTCGTCGGCGCATCTGATTTCCTATTCAATAACTAGAAAGAAACCCTATCTGGTTGGATACAGATCCCGGTATGCTTTATCTTTCTCTTCAAGTACTTCTTTTACTTGGTGTGGAAACTCGTACACCTTTGCTACGGGGTTTCATTTGAAGACACTCCTGATTCTCAACGCTGCATGCGCCAGATTGTCTTCGTCAGTACATCTGACTGATAGTCTCATCGTTGAGCACTCCAGTAAATCATAGTTTTCTATCGTTTCGGATACAGGTCGATGATAGCTTCATGTGACTTTACAATCACGATAAATTCATACTCCATCAACAAACTGAATTTTACATCGTCATGGATGGTATCGGGAACAGTGGGTAGTTTTGAGTCATCCCGGACTATGGCTCTTCAGCCCGTGTTTGTCACTAACTCGGGATACAAGCATTAATAGTTTCATGTCATTTCAGACCATCACTTGTCATCAACATTGGCTTCCAACAATTGACTTCCACAATGAATAGTTTTGCATCATTTCGGACATAGAGGGGGTGCATATCATCGATGGTGATGGCGTAGTACAGTCGATTACTGCAAGTGATAGTTTAGAGTTGTTTCAGACAAGTACGAGGGGTTGAGCAGTTTACCGACATGCCGGGGTCATGAGTGTGTCCTACGCTTGCTCCAGAACATAGTTGACGGTCAACACAACTCAGGAAGAGGTTTGCGTCAAACTAGCGGTTACTGGGCTACGATGGGAGAGGATGATGAGGAGGGTGATTGTTGACTTGGACTCTTGAGACCACTGCGCCTGAGACTGCTACGTCTCCCAGCATGCATGCGGGGCAATTGCCCAGGCACTTTATGGCACATCAAAGGGGGTTGGACTCAACGTTACCCCACATCTCAAGCGCGCCTGGTGGATTTATCTGCCCAAGTAAAACAACAGTGGGGGAGGTGAAGGATAATCAGTAGGTAGTGTTCTGTACATGTAGCAGTCTAGTAGAATGAGGGGAATATCCATAAGAACAATAGTCTTGAGTTATTGTACGACCACTGAGCAAAGGTCAGTTTTTTATCGAAGTTCTTGTTGGAGTATTGTGCCCAGGGTGAAGATGGCATAAAGGAATCGGTGAGTGAAGGCTGCCTCATTCAGCGGATCTGCCAGACATAACAAGAGGGTAATATAAAGAGTGGAGGAGGGAGGAGGATGGCAAGTGGGGGTAGAAGTGAGGATAGGGGATTCCGTGATGAGTGATGGATGGACCAAGTGGTTTCTGAGGGTAACAATAACAAAGAGGAGCGAGTTTCGTTACTAGCAGCAGAGGTAGATGGTACTTGCAACTGATCCAAACCGATCTCAAAAGATCACCCTATCAATGTCAAAACACCAATATGCCCATAACTTCTCAACAACTGCGCCGATTCCTACGAACCCAGGGATCGTCTTGAAGGTCTTTGAGAGACGAATCCAACGCGGGTAAAACGACATGAATGCGCGGGAAGACGGTCGAGATCGGCGGGGTACAAGGGGGAGAAAGGGGTAAAGTGAGCCTTTTCACATCATGCTCAGGACAAAGAGAGTGGAGGGGGATCGCAGGCCTACTTTGCGCTTTCGCTGTGGATAGAGGGTGGTATGGAGCTTGGATAGGTAGAAAGTAATCGGAGGATTAGGACCAGGTAAAATTAAAGAATGTCCATGTGGCAATTGTTTATAGGCCGTGTGAATGTCCGAAATAGGATGAAAGAATGTTCGAAAAAGGAAACTAGATAGGGGTAAAAGTCACGTCATGACATTTATGCTTGCGCATAAATCCTGATCCCAGTATGATATCATACTGGTCTAGGTTCACTATGTCTACGTAGTGTTTGGCATTGAACTTGCCTAGTTCTAACTTAGCTCTATAGCCATAGTTAATTCGAGAGCGACTGCCTCGGGTTGCCATCTGTAATCCTACCAGATTTTCCAGTTCAAAGGGTATTTCACCCATAGCGGCTAAATAGTCCAGGGATACTATGTCAGTGGTACAACCAGTGTCTATTAAGACATGCACTTTATATCCGTTGATATAAATATAACCACTGAGTGAGAGCATTTTCTCAAAGTTTCTTTCTGGCTGTTCACCAGGGAACAATTTGTGCGATACCCGCGTCCTATACACCGTAAGAGGTGCTTCAGACAGCGTAGTTGCTGTGCATGCGTGTGCCTCATGTTGAGGTTCAAGTGGTATTACCACTGATGTATATGAGGATACATGGTGTTCCTCTTTGTCGGGTTGATAGCCCATGTTATTTGGACTATATTCGTCAGAGCTATTGCCCATATATTCGTTCATGTTTTTGGCATGTTCGTGACCATTTAATTGGTTGGGATCGATTTCATGGATTTCCATGTCCTCTTCCGAGTACAACTCGGGATTGTATTGATCACCTTCAAGTGAATTACCCAAAGTCAG
Source organism: Hygrophorus pudorinus (assembly GCA_003314045.1). Taxonomy (NCBI): domain Eukaryota; kingdom Fungi; phylum Basidiomycota; class Agaricomycetes; order Agaricales; family Hygrophoraceae; genus Hygrophorus; species Hygrophorus pudorinus. The sequence goes on along the minus strand of QLPF01006945.1, from coordinate 22,572 downwards.
GTCTTCTTCATCATTGTTCTCAATGACTTGAGCTACTGCTGCTCTAGGCTGTGCCAGATGAGGGCAGTTAGGGACTATATGTCCAAGACTGTTACAGCGGTAACACCTCAAGTTTGACTTGTCAGTCAGCTTAGGCTTTGCAGTTTGAGCCTGGGTGTTCCCAGATGCAGCTGCATGCTGTTGATTAGACTGATTAGGTCCCTTATTAAATGGTGTCAAACCATTTGTTGTTTTGTTATTGAAGGGCCGAGTATTCGGCTTCTTCGTAAATCCATTGGATTTATAAGATAGCTTTTGAGGCTGATATTTTGCTACAGTGGCTGTGAGGTTACTGTTGTTGGTCGAGGTTTTACCCATATTATTAGAGCTTGTGCTTGATTTTCCTTGGCTTGCATAAGACCGAGCTTCCTTTATCTGCTGTGCGACCCTTAACAGGTCATCTATAGTAGATTGTTCGGCCGTATAGCCGTTTTCTAATATCCTGTTGGATATGTGGTCATTTAGACCGACTAGGAATCGCCTTCTAATGCGATATTTATCTGGTAATTCTACCATGTGTTGGGCAATTGCCTGTAAAGAATTGTAGAATTCTATTACAGTAGATTTGTTCTGCATTAATACATTGAACTTGTCTGCAGCATCCTGACTAGAGGATTGATGAACAAAACATTCTTTTAACGCTCGTACTATGTTGTCAAACGTCCATATGTCGGCATCAACGTCATTGGTATCAATGGTCTGTTCAAACCATTCTATTGCTGCACCCATGAGGGTAGTACCAAGTAGGTTTACCCTCAATTGGTCGGTATCTGCAGTTAGCAGCTGGTATATCTTGGAGTGCCTCAGTAGGGCCATGAGATATTTTTCAAACTCAGCTTGAGTGGTTTTGCCCTTATAAGAGGGTAATGATAGTTTTAAACCTATTTTGCTCACTTGTACTGAGCAAGTGGTTTCATTGTGTGCATTCAATGATGAATCCCGTCAATAGTTGAAATCAACAACCCAGATGTCAGCCCGGTCCCATAGATCATCCCAACAGGGGAATCTATCCCAATTATGGGACGTGAACCTCCTCCATTTCGATCATACACCCCTCCAGCAAGGCTCCGCCTATAAGGCTTCGCAAGTTACGGAATCGATTCACAGGGCTAACAGCCCTACTACCTGCAGCGATGCAGAAGGTTACTACCACGTCGGGCGTAGTAGCCCGAGGATAGAGGAGCAATCCCCAGTTGATAGACGCACGCCGGCTCCCCAGCTACGACAATCAGTTAGCTCGAGAGCGCCAGTTATATGGCTAACTTACAGCTTGCCTCCTCACAGAAAGACACCTTCAACAGGTGGTGAATCGCACATGCGTGAAAAAACACCCTCAAGAGGTGGAGAATCAGCAACCAGCATGGTTGCCAATCAAACTGAAGGTCTGATAGGACCCATAGGCTCTCTGGCTAAACACTGAACAACTGGGTGGCTTGACCGCTTAGAATCCAAAATCCATATGGACATGGAACAGCACAGAGCCGCAAGGAAAAAGAGCAAAGCTGATCTGGACACCATAGATGACCGCATGGAAGCCTGATACGACGGCTATCTAACTGAGATACATCAGATAAGATCTGATAACACTTCGGATGAGTGTCGGAAAATCCTCTGGCAATCAGCCTCACTAGCTAAACCAGCTGTAAATACTATAGTTCCAAGTAACCCGGACATAAATCCTCTGGACACTGAGGAGTCCATGCATACTTCCGATGTGTCTCGGCCTGCTACTCCGCAGGAGATAATCACAAAGGCTGCTAGGCAGCCCGAAATCAATTCCAACAATGGAGTATTGTTTAGGCCAGCAGACCCTGTGAGCGAACTACAACAAGAAGCTATTTCAGGTTTTGAAGTAGAGAAACTGGTATTCGCGAAAAGCAAATCAATCATAACTGGTCGATTAGACCAATATACCTGCAGACAGCAAGAAGAATCTACAAAGGATTATCTCACTCGTGTAAATGGTATTGCTAGACGAAAAGTCTATAATACAATGACTATGGCCAATAAACAGCCAACAGCTGATAATACGGACCATAGACGGCAAGCTTCTTTACCAAAGCTATTGATACTTAACGCAGCTATGCCGATGACTGGACACAATGTGCCCACCTTGATAAGTGCAAACCGCACTAGCCAGGGTACCACAAGACAACTCTAATGCAGAGTTTCCACAAAGTCAAGGACCTCGTAAATCGATGGTTGCATTCAATACCAATCGATTAGATACCACGACTGGTATAAGCACACACAGACTCAACCGTGGTGCGAAGCCGATCACATCTGTCGTTAACGCGACATCAGAGCGAGTAATTGCGATGATACATGCAGCATATGATGCTGCATATAATGAACCCCCTTGCACAGTACAAGTGAGTAAGATAGGTTTAAAACTATCATTACCCTCATATAAGGGAGAAACAACTCAGGCAGAGTTTGAGAAATATCTAGCGGCCCTATTAAGGCACTTTAAGATATATCAACTCCTAACAGAGGAAACAGATCAACTAAGAGTAAACCTCTTAGGTACCACCTTAACCGGTGCAGCTATAGAATGGTTTGAACAGACCATTGATATGAATGATGTCAATACAGACATATGGATGTTTGATAATGTAGTACAAGCGTTAAAAGAATGTTTCGTTCATCAATCCTCTAGCCAGGATGCAGCAGACAATTTCGATGCATTGATGCAGAACAAATCTACTGTAATAGAATTCTACAATTCTTTACGGGTGTTTGCCCAACAAATGGTAAAATTACCAGACAAATATCGCATCAGAAGGCAATTCTTAGTTGGTCTCAATGACCATATATCAATTGGATATTAGAAAATGGCTATACAGCCGAACAATCTACTATAGAAGACCTGTTAAGGGTCACACAGCAAGTAGAAGAGGCTCGGTCTTATGCAAGCTGAGGAAAATCGAGTGCAAACTCAGCTAATGTGAGTAAACCCTCAACGAATAACAGTAGCCTCACAGCTACCATAAACAAACACCAGCCTCAAAAGCTGTTTTACAAATCCAACGGATTTATGAAGAAGCCAAATAGTCAGCCCTTCGTTAAAAAAACAAATAATAGTTCAGCACCATTTACCTAATCGGTCTAGTCAACAGCATACAGCTACCTCTGGAAACACCCAGGCTCCACCCATGAAGCCTAAGTTGACCGACAAGTCAAACTTGAGGTGTTACCATTGTAACGGTCTTGGACACATAGTCCCCAACTGCCCTTACCTGGCACAACCTAGAGCAGCAGTAGCTCAAATCATTGAGCACAATGACAAAGAAGACCCAAATTTGGGTAATTCGCTTGAAGGCGAACAATACGATCCCGAATCGTACTCGGAAGAGGACATGGAAGGCCACAAGATCAACTCGGACCAATTAAATGGTCAAGAACATGTTGAAGACATGAATGAATACGAGGAAGATAACCCCGATGAAAATAACATAGGTTATCAGCCCAATGAGGAATATCATGTATCCTCGTACATGTCAGTGGTAATACCACTTGAACCTCAATATGAGGCATATGCACACACAGTGGCTACGCTGTCTGATGCACCTCTTACGGTGTATAGGACATGAGTATCGCATAAATTGTTCCCTGGTGAACAGCTAGAATGAAATTTTGAAAAACCACTCTCACTTAGCGGATATATTTATATCAATGGATATAAAGCACACGTCTTGATAGACACCGGATGTACCATGGATATGGTATCCTTGGACTATTTAGCCACAATGGGTGAAATACCCTTCAAACTGGAATGCCCAGTAGGGCTACAGATGGCAACTCGAGGCAGTCGCTCTCGAATTAACTATGGCTATAGAGCTAAGTTAGAACTAGGCAAGTTCAATGCCGAACACTATGTAGACATAGCGAATCTAGACCAGTACAATATCATACTGGGATCTGGGTTCATGCGCAAGCATAAAGTCATAATTGACTTCAATAAAGAAAAATGTGCTGCGTTTATAATAAATAGCGAATGCCATATGGAACACACAGGTGACTTTGGTTCCCCAAAAGGGGGGAAGAAGCTAATACAGCCTTAAGGTTGGTCACAGGTCACACCACGGGTGACATTTAGTCACGCCACACCTGTCACCCATCATACCGCACCTGCGGCAGGTAACCTGCCCAACCTCTGAGTTTACCCATGGTTGCGCTGCAAACCGTGCAGGTGCTTGCACACTGCACATGTCTGCATAGTAAAAATATATATTATTTGACTAATGTTACTACATACTGTATTATATTAACTAAAACAAGCACGCTGTCCTGTGTTTGCACAGGAGACGGCATGTGGTGGGGCCTGGGGGTAGGCCATGAACAAACACGCTGTCCCTCATTTTCACGGGAGACAGCGTGAGGTGGGTGGGTCATATGAGAACACACTGTCCTGCATTTGAACACGAGACGGGTAGACCCCGTGTGGGGTGGGGGTATGAACATGCCGTCCCTCGTTTTCATGGGAGACGGTGTGGGGTGGTGGTGTGAACGAACACACCATCCCACATTTACACGCGAGATGGGGGTGGTAGACAGTGTGTGGGGTGGGGGTACAAACACGCCATCCCTCGTTTTCACGAGAGACAGCATGGGGTGGTGGTTGTGTGGTGGTGGTTGTGAACGAACACACTGTCCCACGTTTGCACGCAAGACAGGGGTGGGGTGGGGCCTGGGGGTAGGCCGTGAACGAACACGCCATCCCCCGTTTTCACAGGAGACGGCGTGAGGTGTGGTGGTGGATGACGTGACGGGAGGGTGTGGGGTGGGGTGTATTGACGATGCACCTGCGTTGGGTAACAAAAGCACCGTCTCGCATTTGCAGGTGAGACAGCGGGTGGAGACACTCTATTAGCAAATTCATCAAATAGGTAGTAAAAAGGAAACATACCTATTGCAGCTAGGGTGGGCGTACCACCCCAGCTGCGTACTTTGATACCGCCTCTCCTGCGTCGTGTTGGGCATTCCTGTTTGACAAGACGGACTGGTGGTGCCGGGATGATGAGTGAAGCTGGCTTTGCGGCCGTATCACCATTTGGCGTTGTTTAGTAACCAAGTTTTACAAGTAAATTTCCAAATAAACACAGATAAAATATGAAATTACCTGCCTCCATATAACCATCAAAACCCGCAACACCACGGATACGGGTCGCAGTATGGCCACAGGTTTGGAATCTCAAACCTGTACCCGCACCTGTGACCAACCTTAAATACAGCCTTACAAACTGCCAACGGTTGACAAGAAAGTAGAAGCTAATACAGCTTCTACAGTAAAAAGGACCGTTAACACGGCCCTAACCCAAAAGGTTATAAAAAGTAGTGCCAGCAAAGGCAAAGCAAAAGAGACGATCATAGACAAACCGCAGGCTATATCAAATATGCCAATAAATAAGGCTAAGCTGCTTACAGCTAAGGCAGCTAGGCTGCCTACAGCTAAGCTGCCTACAGCTATGCTGGCTAAGCTACGCCGCAATGCGGTAGCAGGACCCAGTAAGGATCCAAGATCAAAGTGACTTGAAGGTCACAAATATCCTGAGATGAAGCCATCCATGATTGATGGTAAATCTACTGGCAGACAGCTGTTAATAAACATGAAATCTCATGTAGATCTGATCCAGAAATGGACAGAAAGCATAAAGGACCTAACGGTCCCAGTTCCACTAGAAATGCCTCCCATACGGGAAATTTCACATGAAATAAACTTCATCAACGAAAGCTATAAACCTTCATACCACATGCCTAGGTGTCCGGACATACTCCACCCTGAGCTAGTGGAAAAGGTAGCTCAGTATGAAAAAGCAGGATGGTGGAAGCAAACCACTACAGATAGTGCCACACCACTATTATGTGTCTACAAGAAAGATGGACAGTTAAAAACCGTAGTAGATGCGCACAAGCACAATGAAAATACCATAAAGGATGTTACCCCTTTTTCAGATCAAGACAGTATCCGTCATGACCATACTAAGTTGGATATGTCCGATGCATATGAACAAGTATGCATCAGCGAGTCAGACGTGCCCAAAACAGCATTTGCTACCATATTTGGTACATTTGTGAGCTACATAGTTCAACAAGGTGATTGTAATGCGCCATCTACATTTCAACGTTTAATGACATATATATTCCGTGAATATATAGGACGATTTGTCCACATATATCTAGATGATATTTTCATATTCTCTAATAGTCTAGAGAATCATGAACGGCATCTACAGCTTGTCTTTGACAAGCTGTGTGAAAGTCACTTATTTCTAAGTGCTAAAAAAGTGGATTTATACTACACACAAATGGACTGTTTAGGTCACATAATTACTGATGACGGTATATTGCCTGATGAAGACAAACTTAAACGCATTTTCAAATGGTGTAGGCCAAGAGATTACAACGATGTACAGCGTTTTCTAGGCCTAGTGCAATACCTAGCCCAATTTATGCCCGATATATCGGCATATACTAGCCCTTTATCAGGCATGACCCACAATCACCGGCCCTTCATATGGGCACCACTACACGAAAAGTGTTTCGAAATGATAAAAATCATTATGTGCAATACGCCGATACTGAAACCGGTAGATACACAAAAACCTGACCCCATTTGGGTTGTATGTGATGCCTCCACAAGGGGCATTGGAGCATTCTACGGTCAAGGACCGGAATGGCACAAATTTCTATCTAAGAAGTTTACACCCGCTCAGTGTAATTATCATACGTGGGAACACGAACTGATAGCTATATTAGAGGCTTTAGTCAAATGGGAAGACAAGCTCACTGGCCGACGATTCATCGTGGTGACTGACCACAAGGCGTTAACCTTCTTCAAATCGAAGATACACATGTCTGACAGGCAGACACGGTGGTGGGATTTTGTAGGGTTGCTGTTAAGCACCTTATATGGCCCGATGAACTTGGGCAATAACTTTCTGACTCTGCCTTTCGGCAAGTTTAAGTTCTTAGTTGAAAGGTAGGCTTTACCACCTATAGGGATGATAGGATCATCTCTCCTATATGCGTTAGCATGATATGTTTGAGTTATACGGCTAGCTATTATAGCATTGTGAGCCACCTCAAAGTTTTGTATCGCTTGTTCAGCGAATTGCTTAATGCCTTTGTAGGGCGTATCCAGTATAGGATTATTTGAACATAGTTGGCATCCAGCCGCTATTCAACTCGAAAGGCGCAAAGCTCAATGAGCTATTTACTGTAAAGTTAAACGCAAACTCTATGGATGGCAACTTGTCATTCCAATCAGTTTGATTATCGTTTACAAAGGCGCGGAGTGCCTGATTAATTGAACGTATTGAATGTTCTGTAGCACCATCCGTTTGAGGATGGAATGCAGTTGACATCAATAGTTTTCCATCGTCCTATATATTCTCGGAATATAAACATCATTAAACGTTGAAATGTAGAAGGCGCATTACAATCACCTTGTTGAACCACATAGCTCATGAATGTACCAAATACGGTAGCAAATGCTGTTTTGGGTACATCTGATTCTCTGATGCGTACTTGCTCGTATGCATCAGACATGTCCAATTTGGTACGGTACATACCGCGAGCCACATCATGACAGATACCGTCTTGATCTGGGAAAGGAGTGACATCCTTTATGGTATTTTCATTGTGCTTGTGCGCATCTACCACAGTTCTTAACCGTCCGTCTTTCTTGTAGATGCATAATAGTGGAGCTGCACTATCTGTTGTGGTTCGCTTCCACCATCCAGCTGTCATGACGTGACTTTTACCCCTATCTGATTTCCTTTTCTGAACATTATTTCGGACATTTACACAACCTTTAAACAATTGCCACATGGACATTCCCACCATTTCTTTTATTATATCTTCTTTGATCACAAGGCACAACAACTGCATCCTGCTCCGGACTTGGCCTGCCACATGGGAACTCCACTGATCTATTTCCATCCACAACCGATCGGACTTCGTTCTAATCCCCATTTGGACTAATGATGACAAGGCACACCATTCCCAACTCGCTTCCGGATTCTGGACCCACAAACGATCGATCAGACTTCTATCAATCGATCGCCAGATAAACCTGACAGCCGCCAATCATTATTTCGGTCCATAGCCTTGCCCATAGCCTTGCCCATAGCCTTTCGATCGTAAGGCTATCCCGCTATCCCGGTTCACAAACATGCGCCGACCTCATGCCCGATGATCACCTTTATTTAGTATATCTCTTTCTTCATATATCCTTTCCTTCTCGTGCTGTGCACATTATCACCTGACGATTGCCTGCAAGCCTAGCGCGTCCGATTTACGTCCCAATGTAGTAGTACACAGCCACCTGTACCATTTAGTATATATATTGCAATAAACGAGTAACAGACTCTCTAGTCTGTTATCTCAGGATTACCACCATGTCTATGGGGCTTCCTTCTAAGATGGCTTTCTGGCGACCTCTCTCCTCCCTCCTCCCTTTTATCCTTCTCCTATAACCTTTCGCTTTATCTTCTGGTCTTGTATCTTTACAGGATAACCGGTACTTTATTGTATTTGGTGTCGCCCTTCTCATATTGGGTACCTTTTCCACTAGCTCGGGGTGGAGTACATCTGGACATCTCAGCATGTGATATGAAGGCTCATAGCTTTCGTCGATGAAATTTATTTCATGTGAAATTTCCCATATGGGAGGCATTTCCAAAGGCACTGGGACTGTTAGGTCTTTTATGCTTTCTGTCCATTTCTGGATCAGTATTGCATGAGCGTTTGTGTCTATCAATGGCTGTCTTCTGGCATGCTTATGGTGAACTTGTGTGTCCACTTGTTCACTCGGCTTTTTGCCATGATCTGCCGTTGGCTTTTCATTGTGACCTTCAAGTCACTTCAGCTTTGGATCCTTGCTGGGTCCTGCTACCGCATTGCGGCGTAGCTTAGCCAGCATAGCTGTAGGCTGGCTAGTCCTTTTTATTGGCATTTCCATGCCAGTCTGCGGTCTTACCATGACCATTTCTTTCTCTTTGCCTTTGCCAGCAATATTATTTATTATAGCTTTTTGGGCTATGACTGTGTTGATGGCTCTTTTTATCGCAGAAGCCATATTAGCTTTGACTTTTATGTCCACCATTGGTGGTTTATATAGCTGTATTAGCTTCTTCCCCTCTTTTGGGGAACCAAAGTTGCCTGTATGCTCGACGTGGCATTCGCCATTTATTATAAATGCTGCGCGTTTTTCCTCTTTGAAGTCAAGCACAACTTTATGCTTGTGCATAAATCCTGATCCTAGTATGATATCATACTGGTCTAGGTTTGCTATGTCTACGTAGTGTTCAGCATTGAACTTGCCTAGTTCTAACTTAGCTCTATAGCCATAGTTAATTTGAGAGTGACCGCCTCGGGTTGCCATTTGCAGACCTACTGGGCTTTCCAGTTCAAAGGGTATTTCACCCATGGCGGCTAGATAGTCCGGGGATACCATGTCAGTGGTACAGCCGGTGTCTATCAGGACATGCACTTTATATCCGTTGATATAAATATATCTGCTGAGTGAGAGTGGTTTCTCAAAATTTCTTTCTGGCTGTTCGCCAGGCAACGATTTGCGCGATGCTTGTGTCCTATACACCATAAGGGGTGCATCAGACAGCGTAGTTGCTGCGTGTGCCTCATATTGAGGTTTGAGCAGTATTACCACTGATGCATATGAGGAGACATGGTGTTCCTCTTTGTCGGGTTGATAGTCCATGTTGTTTGGACTATATTCATCGGTGCTATCGCCCATGTATTCGTTCCTGTCTTTGACATGTTCTTGACCATTTAACTGGTTATGATCGATCTCATGGACTTCCATGTCCTCTTCTGAGTACAACTCGGGATTGTACTGTTCACCTTCCAGTGTTTCACCCAATGTTGGGTCTTCGTCATTTCGATCCGCGATTACTCGAGCTACAGCTGCTCTCGGTTGTGCCGGATAAGGGCAGTTGGGGACTATGTGTCTGAGACTGTTACAACGGTAACACCTTAGATTTGACTTGTCAGTCAGCTTAGGCTTCGCAGCCAGAGCCTGGGTGTTTCCAGATGCAGCTATATGCTGTTGATTAGACCGGTTAGGTCCTTTACTAAGTGGTACTGAACCATTAGCTGTCTTGTTGACGAAGGACCAATTACTCGGCTTCTTCGTATATCCATTGGATTTATATGACAGCTTCTGAGGCTGATATTTAGTTACAGCAGCTGTAAGGTTACTACTATTTGTTGAGGGTTTACTCATAGTGTTTGAGCTTGCGCTCAATTTTCCTCGGCTTGCATAGGACTGAGCTTCCTCTACTTGTTGTGCGACCCTTAGCAGGTCATCTATAGTAGATTGTTCAGCAGTATAACCATTTTCTAATATCCGGTTGGATATGTGGTCATTGAGACCAACCAAAAATCACCTTCTAATGCGATATTTATCTGGTAATTCTACCATTCGTTGGGCAAATGCCCATAAATAATTGTAGAATTCTATTACAGTTGACTTATTTTGCATTAATGCATCAAATTTGTCCGCTGCATCCTGGCTAGAGGATTGATGAATGAAATGTTCTTTTAACGCTCGTACTACATTGTCAAATGTCCATATGTCAGCATCGACATCATTTGTATCAATGGTTTGTTCAAACCATTCTATTGCTGCACCTGTGAGGGTAGTACCAAGCAGGTTTACCCTCAATTGGTCGGTATCTGCAGTTAGCAGTTGGTATAACTTGAAGTGCCTTAGTAAGGCTGCAAGATATTTTTCAAACTCTGCTTGAGTTGTTTTGCCCTTATAAGAGGGTAATGATAGTTTCAAACCTATTTTGCTCACTTGTACTGAGCAAGGAGTTTCATTATATGCGGCATCGTATGCTGCATGTATCATAGTGATTACTTGCTCTGATGTCGCGTTAATGACAGATGTGATTGGTTTAGCACCACAGTTGAGCCCGTGTGTGCTTATACCAGCAGTGATATCTAACCTATTGGTGTCAAAGGTCACCCATGACTTAGGAGGTCCTTGACTTGGTGGAAACTCTGCATTAGAGTTGGTTTGCAATACCCTATTAGGGGGAATATGAGCAATGTTTGCGCTCATAGATGCAGGCACATTGTGTCCGGTTATTAACTTAGACGGTTGAAGTATCAACAGTTTCTGCTGTGAGACTTTTCGCCTATGGGTGGTAGTTTCAGCCATATGCTGTTTATTGGCCTTTGCCTTTTTGTCATAGATGGCTTGTCGAGCCATCTCATCTATCTGATTATTGTAATCGTCAAGAGATTCTTCCTCTTGTCAACGGGTTTGCTGGTCTAATCGACCAGTCATTATTAATTCTCACATTGCGAATGTTTCACATTCTACGTGTAAAGCTGAAATAGCTTCCTGTTGTAGTTTGTTCATATTGGATACTGGCCTATACAATATTCCATTGCTGGAATTGATTTCGGGCTCCTTAGCAGCCGTAGTTTTTATTTCCTGCAGACTAGCAGGCCGCGATGCATAGGAGGCATGCATGGATTCCCCTATAGTGAGTGGGCTTATGTATGTATCAACTGGCACTACAGTGGTTACAGCTGGTTTAGCTGGTGATGCTGGCTGTTGGCTGGAGTTCCAATGCCCTTTCAAGGCATATTCATCATTATGATCAGATCTTATCTGATGTATCTCAGTCAGATAACTGTTGTAATGAGCCTCCATACGGTCATCTATAGCTTCCAGCTCATTTAGACATGCTTGTAGCATGGATTTTTCTTTCTTTCTTGCAGCTCGACGCTGTTCCATGTCCATGTGGACTCTCGATTCTAGACGGTTGAGCCGTATACTCATTCAGGTTTTACCCGGAATGTCTTTCGGGTCTATTCGACCTTCAGTCTGATTGACAACCATGCTGGTTGTTGATCCACCACCTATTGAAGGTGTCTTTCTATGCGTGGGCGAGCTATATGCCAACAGCATAGTGGGTGCTCTCGCGTTCTCCAAGTTTCGTGACCGGGGAGCTGGCATTTGTCTATCCACTGGGGATTCCCAGTGGTTTGTAGGATAGTCATTACTGACATCATCATATTCTGCCGCATCACTGTGGGTAATAGGGCTGTTAGCCCTGTGAGCCGATTCCAAGACTTGCGAGGCTTTATAAGCGGAGTCTCGCTGGAGGGGGGTACGTTCAGTAACAGGGTGGTTTACATCCCGTAATTGGGATGGACTTCCCTGTTGGGATAATCTATTGGACCAGATGGACATCCGGGTTGTCGAATTCACTTATCGATGGGATTCGTTTATGAATGCACTAGATCGTGTGTGTTCTGAATTGTATTACTATGATGTGCATTGCGGTTGTGATTGCGTGCTGATATGAACTTAACATTCGATTTCGTAGTGTACAGCGAGAGCTATACTCAAGCCGTTCGGGCTTTTTCGTGTCTGTTTGATAAGGCCCTTTAGGGTGCCTAATAGGACTTTTTTATAGTCAGGGTATCTAACCGCGAGCGGCTTATGACTATGTAGTATAACCAATGTATCTAACCTCGTTAAAGGCTTATGGCTATTACAGTCAATTCAGAACCATTTTAAGGGTTGTTTGGCTGTGAAAAAAAGTAGTATAAACTTGTGTAGGGCTAGTTAAAGGCCTAATACAAGTGGGAATGAGATAGTTAAAGACTTTGTACCCACTGTGCACTATTCACAGATCCAAATCAATGTATTTGGGTAATGAATGTATGTGCTGTTTATGAGGGTTGTAGTAGTTAAGTATATTGTTATTGTGCGACACGGACGGCGTACTATACAGTTGTTTGTACATGTATATATTGTGGCACACATGTCTGCAGTAAATAATGATAATAAGATAATGAAATAATAAAATAATAAAAGGATAAGGAGATTAATGAAAGTAACAAGGAATTATAGATTCCTTACAGTTACCCTGGGACAAACACACTGAAAGTGTGATAAGTCGCAACTGAGCGAATGCCAAATATGGCAGTGTGGCAAACACCCACCTAATATGGCAATGTGGCAAATACCCACCAAATGCAGTGAGGTGTCATTCAAACTCTGATACCCACAGGTATAAAAGTCGATTACAGCTCCGCTTTAATCCTTTTAACTTACCATCTATGTCATACCAAAGCCCCCACTGATTGCCCAGTAGTGGCTCTATCTCCCACTCACGTGGTAAAGAAAAAGGCCTCACGGCCAGGTTATCTAGTCCTTCGGAACACCATCACCGCTCTTCGCGTCTACGATGTGAAGAAACCCCTACTATCACAAGCCTAACAGCTCATGTCCTACCTCCCATGGAGATGGACTCTACGCTGCACGTGTTAGTGCACCCAAAACGATGCAACTCCTACATTGACTACGTCACCCACCTCGTGGCACAACATGATAACGGGGCTACCGAAGCCCTGTATGAAAAACAACATGCCTACTAACACCAGCAGCTTCATGAATCCGTCTGGGAGAAAGTAGGCAATAGCACGGGTATGTGTATCCGTACGGGTATGTGTATCCGTACGGGTATGTGTATCCGTACGGGTATGTGTATCCGTACGGGTATGTGTATCTGTACGGGTATTCATTACAGGTCTACGTGGGTATGGGTATGGGTCTCAGAAATGAGACCCATGCAATACCCGTACCTGCATGTGTACCTGTGGTACACGTGGGTAGCCACAGGTGCCTCACTACTACCTACTGGCTACAATGTGTTCCTCTCAATAAAAAATATTTTCAAATGCCTGTAGCCTGAATCTGCAACAATATGGCTCCTTCTAAAAAACTCCCTGCCAAAGCAACTGCCAAAAAAACTATGGCAAAGAAGATATCAGCATCCAAAAAGTCTTCGGCACCCTCTACTCGTGCACCTTCTACCCATGCTTCATCTCATAAAGCATCTGCACCCCCTACCACAGCTGGAACTCCCTCACGTGCAGCATTAGTCAGTGACGACATAGACAATACTCCCCACAGCGTTGGTGGCATCCTCAATGTCAATGATGATGCAATTATGCGGAAAGTGAACACTGACCTGGATAAACTATCTGCAATTGAGATCGATGATTCAGACAATGAGGTAGAAGAGGAAGCTGGAGCCGAACTGAGTAATTGTACTTCACAAATACATTTTACATCTGGTACTCACCATTTGAGCAGAGCAGCTGTGCGAGGATTGGACGGCACCCATATATGCATTTTTTAGGCCAGTCCCAGCCATTGAAAACGTCAAGGGACGATGTTGCCATGTGTTCTATTGCGCAGCAAAGACGTGCTTGAATCACGGACATGGAATCAGAAGATTTCTGGACAAGAAGGATAATAAATCTACTAGTAATCTGCGTAAACACGCAAAGAAATGCTGGGGTGACGATGTTGTGGCGATGGCTGACAATGCCAAGGATGCTCAAGAAGTGCGTGAGACTACAGTGAAGGGGGCACTGAATCTGCAGTCAATCACTGCAGCATTTGAAAGAAAAGGGAAGGGAAAGGTTACTTGCATTGGCAACACACAAAAACCAAATCCATGTGGCAAGTTCAGTCTTGATTTAGCTATTGTGACTGATATGAGAATCGCAGAGCTGAGATCATCCGGTGGATGTCTGAGAGTGCACGGCCCTTCAAGATTGTCAGTGATTGAGGGTTCCAATGTCTTATGAAGACTGGCTGCCCTGAATACTACATACCCTCACCTTCAACCGTATCCAGAGATGTAAAGAAGGTGTTTGTGAAGGTACAAAACAGGATCGCGAGGATGCTGCAAATGAGATAATCATAGTTTATTTCATGGCGGAATTAATGAAACAATTACTTACTTATAGCAACACAAAGGGGCTCTGAATTTCGGTACTGATACATGGACTTCACCTAATCACAAGGCGTTTGTCGCTGTGACCGTACATCTCGAGATCGATGGCATACCATTGTGCCTATTGCTCGATATTGTGGAGGTTGCAACCTCCCACTCAGGTGTCAACCTTGCCACAGCATTTGCACAAGTATTGCATGACTTTGGTATTAGTGAGAAGGTTAGTATGTAAGTCACAACAGCAAGGTGGAACATACTTACTATGTTTCTACAGATCTTGAGCATATCTTGTGATAATGCCTCCCCAAACAACACAATGATGGACACACTAACTGAGCTTCTCGAAAAATTCTCAGGAGAATCGAATCAGATTTGCTGTTTCTTACATATCTTAAACCTTGTTGCAAAAAGTCTGATTCAACAATTCAACATACCAAAAGCAGCAGCTGATGCAGCTTTGGATGAGGCTGAGGTGGAACTCTTGTCTCTAGTAGGCACTCTGGAGGATGACGAATTGGAAGCGCAGGCCAGTGCTGATAACAATGAGGAGGACAATAACAACGAAGGATGGGTGGATGAGGTGGAGCAAATGTCGTCAGTAGAGCAGGAGGAGTTGGATCAGAGTATTCGCCCTATCAGATTAGTGCTTGTGAAGGTAAGTACAGTTGAATAACAAGAACCCACATACCTCATGAAAGACTCTACAGCTTCGAAAAATGGCAGCCGCAATCAAAAACTCGACCACCATAATCCTACCCGAATGGTTTGAGACACTTGAGTGATTGGAGCTCAAAAGCCGGATGATGCCACGGGATGTCACAACTCGTTGGTAAATCAAAGGATATCACTATCCCAATCCCATCTGCAAACTATCCTCGCATTGATGATGAACCCGTTGAGGGTATGACTATCAACCAGTTGTACACATTGGAGTATGACATGGCCATTGCTCATTCCATAGAGCAATCTCAACCTGGCCCATTATCGGTGCCCATGCAACCTATGGCTGGGCCATCTTACACTCAGACTGCAAACCTTGCCCAGTTCGTAGTCCCTCCTAATCCTCCTGGTCCCGCTAGGGAAATAAAATCATTGCCTAGCAGCAAAATCTCCTCCTTCAAAGTGAAGGTAAAACCCTCTTCGGTCATTGGACCACCCATGCCTATGAGGCTATTCTGAGATGGTATACCAGTAGCTCTCAGGACCAGCGGCAACCCGTCACTATACCCAGACTCCTTATGGAGAACCATCAAAGGTCTGGAGCTCTTCCCTACCAAGAAGGGCTCCATTGTGCAACCTCCGGCCATTGGCCCTTCTTATCCCTCTTTCAGGGTGCTCGCCAAAGAGGCATATAAAATCCCATTTGACCAATGGTCGCTCACTCAACGAGCAATTATCACACTGGCTCTACAAGCCAAAATACTACCACCTGTGGGCCAACAAGCCCAATACCCCGTTGACAAGCTTGTTATCAACTGCAACGATGTGCCTAAAGCTATCTGTCGCATTGACAAGAACTGATACCGATCGGATAACCTCACGGTATGGCAATTCCTTCGGGATGGAGCGCCAGCTGGTTCTGCTCGCAGAGCATTTGAGCTTAAGGCTCTCAAAATACTTGGCAATGGCCAGTACCTGGGCTTAGTAGCCCCTAACACAATTCCCAACTTCTGGGAAGCTCATCATTTCCCCAATGACAAACCCTTCGACGAAGCTGTCATCGCCACCAACTACTACCAGTGTGGGCTAGACTCCATTGTCTATGAAACCATGTTTCGTGGTTATGCCGAATGTGCCATCCTCGCGCATACCGATACTGGCAGACCCACCTCACCGGTGGCATCTACCACATCCATCCCTGCCAGTTTAGCAACTGCTACTGGCTCCATGGTATTGCTGACCTCTCTTTTGGCATATCCTCCAGCTCGCATTGAGAAACGGCACGCTGAGCCTATCAAAAAACTAGGCAAACGGCCTAAGCATGGTGTCAAGCCTATAACAGCTAAATACATCTGCACTCTTGCATCCACCAAAGAGCTTAACGCGCTCTCTGTCTTCCAAGACAATAAACCCATCGGGAAGATCCTCGACAACGCATATGTGATATATGCCGATGTCGCCAATGAAGACTTGGCTGACAAGAAACTACCAGAGCCTCGTCCTAGGTGTCTCAAGCCCATGCCCAAACCTCCAGAACGTGTAGTCGATCCCGACACCCTCATGGGCCCATGCTAATTTAGCATCTTACTTCCTCTTAAAGGGGGGAAGAGTGTAAGGAATCTATGATTCCTTGTTACTTTCCTCAAATTTCATTATTTCTTTGTTTATTATGTTATTATTATTATTTACCGCAGACTCATGCCACATGTATACAAGTACAGACAACTGTACAGTACGCCGTCTGCATCGCACACAAACCATATATACAACTACAACAACACTCATAACAGCATTACATTCATTACCCCAAATATACTTGGTTTGGACCTGTGATTTGTGCACAGTGAGTTAACTGTCTTTAAATATCATACTCAACTTGGCATAGGGCTTTAACTAGCCCTACCCAAGTTTATATCGAACCCGAACCTGGTTCGAACCTGAACTAGACCAGAAGTTCAGTTCAGGTTTGGGGTGAAGGCTGAACCGGACCGGAAGTTTGGTTCATGGTTTGGGCATTCCCGGATTGGGCGAACACAGCCCAAACCACATGCGAACACTGAACTGCACTGAGTTTGAATATTTTTTTACAGCCACATTCATGCCAGCACCGTGATTACCACCATAAACCACCACTAGAAGATTGAAAACCCGGTAAGTATTATATTTTTTCAATCTTCATCAACAGCAGGTCGCAGAGCTGCATCACCACACCTCCCAACCCGGACATGATGCAGATGTGTCACCAACAACAACTTGAGCCAGAAAGATGGCAGTACGGGGTGGTACATCCACCCTGCACTGATAAAAGTGAGTTATATATATACTACTTACTGAAACTGCAGGGCCACCACCCTCTCGCACCCTTTTGCACCCAAACACAACAGGGCCACGTCATCACCCATCACCCCACCTATACCACCACCACCAACACCCTCTTGCATCCAAATACAAGAGGGTATCAATTTAGTTATTTAGTTATACTTTTTTATATACTACTTACTGGATCTACAGGCACCCTCTTGCACCTCTTGCATCCAAACACAAGAGAGCCATGTCATCACCCATCATCCCACCTACACCACTACCACTGACACCCTCTCGCATCCGAATGAAAGAGGGTGGTGTTACCTAGTAAATGACACAGGTAACCCGCAGGTATTTCATGTGTATTTCAGTAATCAGACCCTAGAACTTTTTTGCATGATCACAATGCACTAAAATTATCTGAAACCATCAGAAAACCTCAAAAAACCTCAGATTTTTGTCATTATTCAGAGTGGTGTTCCATCAGCTTTCAAGTTTAGGTGCTAAAACTTGTTATGACCATATCTCAGCCATTTCTTGACAGTTTCAGGTAATTTTTAGTGCATTGTGATCGTGCAAAAAAGTTCTATGGTCTGATTACTGAAATACCCGTAAAACACCCACGGGTTACCCATGTCATTCACTAGTGTTACTCTCACATCCAAAAGTGAGAGGGTATCAATATTTTGATTTTTTTTTTACTTTTTTATACTACTTACCACCACCAATGACACCCTCTCGCATCTGAATGCGAGAGGTTTGTGTTACCCCACTGCCAGCACCCTCTCACATCCAAATGTGAGAGGGTATTGCTTTTAAATTTACCTCACGGAATGGGTGGCCACATCAATCAACGTGGGCCCTGCTTTTGTGAGGTAAACTGGTGCACTTGCACAACTAAACACAAGAGGAGCAAACCATCACCACCACCCCACCTCAAATCACCACACAGAATGCATGGCCACATCAATTGATGTGGGCCCAGCTTTCACATGGTAAAAATGAGGGGCAATGGTGCTCAAACGCTGTTCGCACACAGACCGAATGCATGTGAACAGTTCGGACACATTCGGGCACATTCGGTTTGTGGTTCGGGCAAATGTAAATTTTTGGTTCAGGTTCAGTTTGGGGTTCAGCCAAAAGGGCCTGAACTGGACCTGAACCGAACTTCGGCATCACTATTTGCATTAGCACCATTCCACAAAGTAATACATGTATTCTTCAACTGAACAACATTGCCAGGGTGAATTCAGGGGTTTCATCAGTGACAAGATGAATGATGGCAGATGCAAACTTGTAATCAAGAGCATCAGATATACCCATGTTGTCTCTTGCATACTCTAAGAACCACAGCAGTTTCAATAGAGTTGGTTTTAGAGGTGATCACTCTAGCAGAGGCTTGTCTCAGACAGGCATCTGAGGCCTAGGAGTTGCAGCCTGATAGGTTCCAATTAGTGGACAGCCATTGACAGGTGCTGTGATAATGGTCGAAAGGTGTGCAATGTTGCTGGTGTAAAAGTGAGTCAAGATATTGTGTGCGGGTACTAGAGTACATGGGAGAGATCAGTTGCACGCAATATGCGGATAACGACTATATTATTCACCTAGAGTACACAGGAGAGCTAGGTATTTGGTAAGTACAGTATTTATAATGTAATGGTTAAACAACATATCTCAGTCACGTGCAATATGCGGATAACAACTGAGGGAATATGATGCAAGTCTGTGGGTAGAAATAGGAAATGAGGTAAGACTTGTCACTTAGAGCAGTCAACTATACTCGCTAAAAGCGGACCAGCCAAGATTGACATAGGCCGCTCTTAGCGTGTCAGCTGACATCAGCTGACATTTACTATACACGTATCAGCTGACATTTACTATACACGTATCAGCTGACATTTACTATACACGTATCAGCCGATATTTACTAGTGTGGCTACTTGTGTATGGGCCCATATGTATCATAGTGGCTACATGTGTGTCGGCCCACATAACAAATATTATACATATCCTCACTACCTGCGTATCGGCCGACATATATTATAGTAGCTACATGTGTGTCAGCCCATATGAAAAATATTATACATATTCTCGCAATCAGCGTATCGGCCAATATATACCACAGTAGCTATATGTGTGTCAGCCCACATAACAAATATTATACATATTCTCCCTACTTGCATATTGGCCAACATACATTATAGTAGCTACATGCGTGTTGGCCCATATCAAAATATTATACATATTATCACTACCTATGTGTGGGCCAACATATACCACAGTAGCTACATGCGTGTCAGCCCACATAACAAATATTATATATATTCTCCCTACTTGCGTATCAGCCAACATATATTATAGTAGCTACATGCGTGTTGGCCCATATCAAAATATTATACATATTCTTGCTACCTATGTGTGGGCCGACATATACCACAGTAGCTACATGTGTGTCGGCCCACATAACAAATATTATACATATTCTCGCTACCTGCATGTCGGCCGACATATATTATAGTAGCTATATGTGTGTCTGCCCATATCAAAAGTAATATATATTCTCACTACCAGCATATTGGCTGACATGTCCCATAGTAGCTCCCTTTTTGTTGGCCCACATCAACATCATCCAATATTTAATTTACAACAGTGGTTAATACAGTTTCCACCATCACTTATATTATCATATATGTAGATGTGGCAATTTTTGGAAAGCCTTCATTCCCTCTATGCCAAACTTCTCCCACATTGCTGCCTGCTTCAGAGCATAAGCTTTATGCCCCAGCCGCTGCTCACTATTAGAGCCTCTATCTGCCCATACAGACCACTGAGTCTCAAAATATAGCAGTGTCCAATTCATCTCATCCTTGACAATTTGGAATTCCTCCTTGTATCTATCAAATCTAGCTTTAGTCCTTAGCTAGTTGATGCGATAGTCTAAGGACTTTTTTGTCAAGTACATATAAAATGATCAATATAACATCTACTCACATTCTTCTATCCAGTTATCCCCATTGGTATCAGACTGCATCTCAGGACCTAGACGCCAGAACCAGGCCAATTTATCATTTCTCTGACCAAATCTGTTCTCCTCAACCATGTCAGAGCTGACTTTGAGATCTTCTTTCTTGATCTCCTTGTACTTCTCCAATATTTGTCTATCTGCCCCGAGAGACTGCATTGCCTGCCTAGCACATTCATAGGACCAAACATGTTTTCTGACCTCCACCGATGACTTCCTGATCTTGCTCCAGGCTCTTGTTTTCCCCTTGATGTGCTTTGAATTTCTGACATCGCTCCTGAATAAAAGTGCCTTGTATCCCAATTCTAACCGCAATGCAGCAATCACATCATTTGCCTGCCCCTCCCTAAGTTGCCTTTCCTGAGATGCCAAGATCTGTAGTTGTAGATAGTCAATCTTTGCCTTTCCCAGACGTGATGGCAACCACAATGGCAACCTTTCAGCACAAACTCCTTCTCCATCATCATGAAGAGAGGTCCCCCTCCGCTTACTCTCCTTTTGAGCCTTTGTAACCTCTATTGTCTCCTCATACAAGCTCTCTCCTTCATCTGTTACCTCATAGTCAGAATCCAGCTCATCACTCTCATCTATTAGATCTGGAAGATTGACTCCATCCTCTCCAGAAACCATTGCACTCATCCCCATGTATGTTTCGGTGCTCTGATGGAAAGCTATAATTTTCTTCTCCAGTCTCCTTCACCAATCTTCAATCACAGAACGCTGTGCCTTTGACATTGACTTCCAGCAATGTACATCACTCTGCAAAGAATGTCTGACAATAATAATTTTAGTTACTGTTTATAATCTAGAATGATCACCTACTGGAGGTCCTCAATCTACAAACCAGAAATTAACCAGCAGATGGCACCAGATGGCAACCCTGCTGACTTCTCTCCAGTTGTGAGCTTGAATCGTATATC
Organism: Hygrophorus pudorinus; assembly: GCA_003314045.1. NCBI lineage: Eukaryota > Fungi > Basidiomycota > Agaricomycetes > Agaricales > Hygrophoraceae > Hygrophorus > Hygrophorus pudorinus. Next base: position 829 of record QLPF01006945.1, on the reverse strand, counting down.
ACTTTGAGTTGGAGCTAGAGCATGATTTAGCTAGTGGATAACATATAAGAAGAATAGATCTCACTGTTGTCCTCTTCCACATCATATATTCTCAATTCTTCACCCCGCTCACGCATTGCTTTGGCTTCAGACTGACCCCACTTTTCTATCAGGTCTGCTGATATTGACTCAGTCAATTCATGAAAGACCAATCCAGACTCGGCTGCTCCCTTCTGCCCCTTCACAAATTTGGTCACAAGAGATTTAGCTATCCAGGTATCTCAGCAATGAGAACTCTGTTCTGAATAATGAGATGACTTACTCATACCAACCAACTTCTTCCAATTCCAATCTCGCATATGATCATCCAAGAGCTCCTGTCTGCCTGCAATAGTCATCGTCCTGGCTGACTTGGTGATCAGATTCAAAGCAGCCCACAAAGTCTCTAGAATTTCTCCATCAACCTGTCCAATCCCCTTGATGAAGTTTGGGGAGAACAGTGCAAAGCACTTCTTTACATGAGCACTAATGTGGAATTTTCCCACTGCTGCAATAAATTCCTTGACTTCCGGCAAACTAAGATATTCCCCTTCAGCCACCCGGTTGTGGAAATTCTGAATCCATTTGCAGGAAACATCATACAGATTAATTGCACCAGGCAGTCCACCGGTTCGATATTTCAGAGCTTCACAGACCACATAATCCACGTTCATATATCTGATTCTTAATCAGTCACATCCCAAGTATGTTCAGGAAAGAAAGATATCTCACCTTTCACCTTTTCAAAAATCAGCCACAGAATTTGGAACAAAACACCCATGGCGAGCACAGGCACATGCAGCAATTCCTG
>QLPF01006919.1:0-15859 GCA_003314045.1 Hygrophorus pudorinus | reverse complement strand
CACCAGTACTATGACATATAATACCTTGGTAGAATATCAGTAATAATGATAACCAAATCTAAGCTTTATGGTATCATCCATCCCAGTGAAGTGTGTGGATGGCAGATGGGTTCGGCCCAATAAGCCGAACATTTGGGAAAGCGGACTGGCATTGATGCACTGAAGAGAGCTGATGAAATGACTTCCGCTCCTGTGCCCATGCTTGAAGATAACCTAATGCCGATGGCACTGAGGACTGACCCAACCGAGCTGTTGAGAGAGCCGATCCTCAACCAATGGTATGTGAACCGGACTTTGCCATTACACCTATATTACACAATGATCACGTGGGCTACACACCTTTCCTTGCAACCGCCATCATGTCGTCAGAACAAGACTTGCTATACATTCAAGCTTCCCGGGTGCGTTCTGCACTACACTATCTACCGCGAGAGGAGAAGCCGGCTTTGTGGCCTTTGTGGAAGTATGGTCTGGCTCAAGAACTGGTAAGCTGTCTTACCAAGGTTGACTCTTGACAGCTGATTCAGGCATGAGGTCATCAGGTTAAGGCCATGTCACTGATTGGGAGTGCCTGGGTACTCGGTCAGGAATTGGTGGTGCCGATAGTGCTCAGGGATACCACGATGGTATTGGAAGGCTCGGGCAACCTCGACACCATCGATACTAGGATGGAGGAGGGAGACCCGAGTGGGGTCTGTGATATCACGGACCCAATCTACAAGGGATGTTGGTGGAGAGGAGAAGTGGATATAGATGGAGGGGATGTGTTCGATGGGCTAACGACATTCTATGAGGTGAGTCAGTTTCTACCGACCATGCTTGGGTGCGAACTGATTGGTTGCACGACGGTCAGCTGAAATGAAAGGCTGCAACATCAACTACTGGGATTGCGGGCCATCGGGATCGACGCAGCCGAAGGCAACCTCACTCATTGAGGATGCAGTCAACATCCGGGAAGTGGTGAAAGAGGCGGCCATGCTGAGACATGCAGAACTTGACGGCCAGGTGCGACTGATTGAAGAGACTCCAAAAGTGGACAGGCACATAGCAAAAGTCTTGGACGATTTGAGGCGCATGGGAGATAATCCAGCTAATACAGGGTTTGAATGAAATGTATCAAATGTATCCAATATATTTAGAAGTATATGCGTTTACAAGTTTACAAGAGTAAGATTTTGGCAGCCTGAAGGTCGGCTTCAGCAGAGGGTCTTCAACAGCACATGGGAAGAATATGTCACACCACCAAAAGGAGACAACATACATTCAGCTGTCCATCTCTCACCTTCATCCTTCATCCATCAAGATGCACTTCAAATCTGGTATCAAATCCTCAGTGCCCACCACGCAACATGATGCAAGACGCCATTTGGATGTCATCACTACCAGAATCAGCGCGGCGCTGTGATCATTACCAGAGGCAGGGTCTGTGGACCATCAGCAATGGGAGCTGGGGTTAGCGACGGAAGTGGTGCATATTTCACAACAGAGGGAAACACTAGCTAAGGGGACGAGTAGGTGGAAGCCAAGATGCTCGGCAGAATGTGCTGACTGAAACCGTTGGAACTGGGGTCATCACTGGCCATCATCGGTTTAGTATACAGGATACTGGGAATGCCTGGAACGTGGAAGAAGCTGTCATCGTTGTCGCTTCACGGTGAGGGCCAGACAGAGGTGGAAGGAATTCAGATTGAGGGGAGGCATTGGTGGGAAAGTGGTGGGGAGATTGCAAAAACGCCGTACTCGGTGATAGCAGCAACCTTCTCGGCGTCGGTTGAAGGGGTAAGTTGTGATTACATTTTCAAGTAACACTAACTGACTGTATTAATGGACAGCAAACACATTGGGAAATGTTTTCCACCTGGTTCGGTGATGCTGCCCTCGATGAAGAAGCCGAACCGACTCTGGCCGAATAAAATGAACTTGTGACCAAAGATTTCATCTCGGAGTTGAAGGAGCTGAGAGAGACATTGGAGGAGGTAGTGGCTAAAGGGCAGAAAGAGGTTGATGAAAAGAGCCACAGAGTGCTAAGCTATGGCTACTGAGCCCAATTAGTAGAGCAAATTCAGGCGAGGAATGGTTAGGAGCCAGGTTGTATTACAAGTAATAAATGGTTTGTAAGAATTTAAAGATCAGCCTCTGCATATCAATCTACATCAGCTTATGCCTCATATTGACATTCATTAATTCAAATGCAAAGATAGCATCTCTATGCAGCCTCGGTATATCCATTGGTCTCGGTATATCCATTGGTCTCGGTATATCCATTGGTCTCGGTATATCCATTGGTCTCGGTATATCCATTGGCCTTGGCATATCAATCACTCTCGGTATATCAATTGCTCTCGGTATATCCATCGGCGTTGGGATATCTATCTGGCTCTGTATATCCTTCGGCCTCAGTATATCCATTGGCCTCGGTCCATCGGCCTGTGTATGTCCATTGGCCTCGGGTTCTTCTATCGGCATCAGGACATCCATTGGGCTCCCAACATTGTCTTTTTCTGAGAGCAGGTAGGTTCTGTAAGAGTCTATCGGCCTGCCAATGTTGATCGGCCTGGGCATGCTTTTTGCCATCAGGGTTACATTTCACTCATCTGTCCACATTGCTGGGCCGGTTCCTTTTCCTGGGCATCCATCTCAGGCATCTGTCATTCTGGTCCACTGTGGTGCTCATTCACGGTTACTTACATTCAATACAATTATGTATACAAAACACCTGGACAACCTGTCATCCAATAGAATAGTTTACCTCGTCCCCTTGTAATATCACATTGGCAGAGCATAAATAAAATTGCAACATCCTGAGTGCATGAAAGGATCTATACTGTCAATCTGAAATCTGGTAGGCCGTGGGTAATAATATCACGTGATGTTGAAGTACATCGGGTAAACATCGTCACTTTGACATAACATCTCAGCCATGGCACACGACAAATCCTACATCACACACGACCCGACATTCAAAGTGAATGCACACCAGCAATCGCTATACAGATATGCCAACAGATGGCAAGAAGTCATCGATGCAGCCAAGTTGGCGACTCCACAAAGAAGAATGGTTTTGGAGCAAAAGCTGAAGGAGGAGTTGGTGAGTAATAGCCAGTTCTGCATAGACTGGAATGCTGACATTTGCCTCAGATTGCTATGAGGGACATCATCAATGAAGTGACAAATGTCCTCCAGCGGTCGATCCATGTCCCCTCCTTTGTGCTGAGTATGAGGGAACACTTCATCATGGCAGACAGGGCACAGAAACCGGTCGACTTCGAATCGATGTCAGAGGACGATGAGGCGATGAAGTCAAGCCCATGGTTCCGCCATTGGATGACGACCCCACAGGTGAATGTGGGTGGAAATGTTTGGTGGAAGGAAAGTAGAGAGAAGGAGGTGGCATTGGGGCAAGGAAGGGCGAGGGAGTTCCCAATCATGGTGAAGAAGGAGGAGGAGGAGGAGGAGGATGTAGTTCTGGGATTGCAAATGCAGGATGGAAACGACAAGCCACCACCAAAAGCCAAGCCTCCCCGGGGGATACTCAAGCCATCGAAGGAGAGACAGGTGGAAGAGCAGGCATCGGGATCTGAGCCTGGTTCGAGGAGTGAGGATGGTGAGGAGGAGCAGCTGAAAAAGAGGAGGAGGACCAACAAGTCAACTGTGGAGCCTGACATCAGTCAGGTCAGCCAATTCGACCTGCCGATCCCGAAACCTGTCGGCTACCGAGCGCCTGTCATGATGCCCAGCCGACAGTTGTCAATGAAGCCCGAGCAGAAAACACCCACACTGCCGACGTCTGCTGAAACCCAGAGCAAGGCAGTGACAACAATGGCGACTGTCTGTGACACCGACCTGACACCCGCAACAGTACTTGATATGAAGCCGATAGCCGGGCACCCCACCACGATCGCCGGAGAGACAACACCGGCAGGTGTGCGTCGGTCGGAGCAATTGAAAACTAGGGCCTTGAAAGCAGAGCCTGTCAAGGCTGAGAGAAAGGATCAGTCTGTCATTCAGCCCACATCAACTCCGGGGTCCACATCAGGTGAGTGCAAGATTTTGCTTGAGTTCCATTCCATACTGACCGAACTTGAAGGTCTCACAATAAAGATTCCACCAATCTCAGGGCTCACAATCAAGATTCCCCTGATGTCAACTCTTGGCAAACGGTCGAGGACGGAGGCCGAGGTCGCAACAGGTGCCGAGATAAAGATTGAGGAGAATGAGCTGACAGCAGAATTGCTCCTGAGGAGAATCGCTCGGCTAGAGGAAGGATTGGCCAAGGACCAACGCAATTACGAAGCACTGCGGAGGTTTGTTATGGGCCGGCCTCTGAGGACTTGGATAAAGAGGGAAGGGTTTGGTTCCTCAGTGGTATAAAATGTATTTCTATCAAACTCCTGTAGCATACATTTTGGATTGTAATTCATTGTGATTCTAGTCTTCCTCAACTTCCCCTGTCCCATTTACTTTCTGAGTCTTCTGGAAAGCAGTGCCGGCCGGCTCGGCAAATTGCCGATAAATGCCTGCTTGCTGCAATGCAAAGGCAGTATGGCCGACCAATGGGAGATCAGTGTAGTTGGATCTGTCCACCCACTGTTTCTCATGGAACTGGAAATACAAGACAGTCCACTGCATTTCATGTTCCAGGAGTGTGACCTCCTGTGCTCGGTCGTAAGCTGCCTTTGCCCTCAACCAATGCACTCGATAGACTATGTAATATCATCAAGAAGAGACCTTTGTGAATGCAGGCCGGCACTCACATTCCTCCATCCAGTCCTCAGTCTCAGCATCTGCTCGCACATCCATATTCCAGAACCAGGAGAGACAAGTGTCTCGTTGGCCAGGTGCATTGGGTGTTGCTATTGCCGTGCTTATCTTGAGGTTGCTGTGTGTCAATTCCTTGTATCGTTCCAGAATATCGGTGTCTGCACCCAAGCCAATGATCTTTCGGTGTGTCCAAGCATAGACTCGGGCTTGTTGCCGAACCTCTACATCGATGCTGCTGACCTCAGACCATGCCCTTGTTTTTTTCTGCTGTGACTTTGCAGCTCTCACATTGGTCCTGAACAGGAATGATTTTTTTCCCAGGGCAATCCTGAGATTGTGCAGGGCATCATTGGCCTGACCGAGCCGAAGTTCAAGCTCTTTTTCGGCTGGCTGAGGAAATCATTGTAAGGAAAACGAGGATGGAAAATAGAGCCTGCTGTGCTCTGCTGAGGATTTATCTTGGGTCGCTATGAGATAAGAAATGTCAGTCGGCTCAGAGGTCAGGGTCGGTGTTGGTATCGGTGCCATGAGCCGAGATGTCATCAGCATTGTTGCCGAGCTCGGTGTCGGGTGGACTGTCGGCCTCAGTGTTGTCATCCAATAGATCCTCCAGTTCCAGTCCATCATCCAAGTCCAGGAATTGATTGGCTTGCTTGTTCCACATGTTAATCCTGGCTTGTGGCCGATCTCGACGTTTGTTCATTTCGACCTTCTGACTCACCGTCGGCCGTTGTCCACACAACCGAACAAAGGCCATCAATTATTGGCCGACCCATCTTCAATGGGATATTCAATTATCGGCCGACCCATCTCTAATGAGAAACTCCAATATGGGCCCACCCATCTTTAATGGGAAAATGCATTATCGGCCGACCCATCTCCAATGAGAAACTCCAATATGGGCCCACCCATCTCCAATGGGAAACTCACATATCGGCCCACCCATCCTGCAATACTATTGTCGGCCCACCCATCTTCAATGGGAAGATGCATTATCGGCTGACCCATCTTCAATGGGCAAATGCATGATCAGCCCACCCATCTGCAATGAGAAACTCCAATATGGGCCCACCCATCTCCAATGGGAAATTCAATTATCGGCAGACCCATCTTGTACGACTAGAATACTAATCTCGGCCGATCCATTGCTTATGACTACAATACTATTGTCGGCCGACCTATCATTTACGACTACAATAATTATATCAGCCGACCCATCATTTACGACTACAATTCTAATATCAGCCGACCCATCATTTACGACTACAATTCTAATATCGGCTGACGTCCGCTGGCTCATCTCTAACGTGATTTTGTCACCGTCCGCTCCCCCATCTTAGATGGACTAAGTCACTGGAAGGGCTGCACATGAGAATCGTACCATTTTGCGAACCTTTCGTCGGTGAAGACATTTTCTGCCAATATGATCACATGTCGAAGGACATGTAATGAGTGTTCGGCGAGACCTGAAAATCAGCCTGCCAAAGACAGCAAGCGAGTCTGAATGCATTTTGCAAAAACATTCACTATGAAACTCATAATCATTGAAAATAGCCTGCTTGCCTATTGAATATATATGATCAACAGATTAACCAGTGATTTCAGACCTTGTTTAATTTCAACAGATTCTCAAATCACCAGGTTGCCATGGATTTTCACAAGCCAAAGTTTTTGAATGTTGAATTCTGTAATTATAATTAGGGTTATTGTATTTACATTGTATAGCTACTTATAAATCATAAGACATAGAGCATATCACTGTTCAATAATTAATTATAATCCCTCATTGTTTTTTTTTGTAGTGTAGTATTTATGTGACTACTGGTGCCATGGCTTTGTTGTTGTTATCCTATTTATGAAGTCAATAATTAAATCAATCAGTGAAAAACATTCAAACCAACAACATGTCTCGAGCTCTCGACCCCAAGGATACTTGGAGTCATAATACTCAACCACTACACCATAGCAACTTTAACAATTGCACACACAAATATTACTTATGGTAGTATTTTACCCTTACAACTATTTTTGACTTGTAACTTTTAGGACCATGCCCTCCACCATGACCCCGCCAAGACCAAGACAAACCCCCCTCTCTACCCCTACCAGGGTTGAAGTTGTTCCAGTCGCTCATAGGCCTGGGCTATTGAGCGTTCTGTGGCTATTAGTTCGTATTCGTCTGTGAGTTCTTCTCGGACCCACGTCAGATCTGTGGGTAACAGGCTCTTTGCCTTCTTTCCTTCCTTCCCACCCTGACCCTCTGTTCTCTGCATCCCTTTTGTCATCCCTCCATCACCTTCCACTTCAACCCCACACCCACCAACACCAGAGCCACTGTGGTGGATTGGCGGCAGAGAACTGGAACTTTCTGGATCCACTCCTCTCCTCAGTCGCAACCAGTAGCAGACCCGGCTCACAGCACCTGCACGGTAATTCGCCCCGCACTGCTTTGTGAAGCGCCCCATCCCAATCGTGACTGACACCATCAGTGTAGGGCCACAACTTTGACTTCACATCGGTCCTTACAACTTTGACTTCACATCAGTCCTTACAACTTTGACTTTGCATCGGTCCTTACGACTTTGACTTCAAGTTGGTCCTTACAATGAACGGTAATGCAGACCTTCTTGCGGCACAGAACCCTTCGAGAAATGGGAAAGAGAGGAGATGGAGAAGCTATTGAGAGAGCTCACTGGTCACCGGTTTGTTACACATGCCATGGGATAATTTTATTGTTAGACTTCGACTTTGTGTCTTCACAGCTCAACAACTGACCCCTCTCCACAAGAATTGGGATAAACCAATGGCTGAAACTGAGCGCACCGATATTCATACAGGCACAGCAATTTCGAAACATGTTGGCGTGGGCTATGCTTATAGCTGCAGGAGAGAGATCACAGGTAAACAATAGGCAGAATCCTAGCAATGGCAAATCTTTTATGAGGCTACAAATCTTATCACTACAAGAAGAGATTTGTCCAGTCATGGTGGGAGTTGCCTGTTGTCACTGCAAAACCTTGAAATGACATCCCTATTGTATCCACCACCTTAGTCATTGATCACACCTCGCAGGGTGCTTGCGAAACCGGAGCCCGACAGAGGGGGCAGCTGTACCTGGGAACAAATTGACATCACTGGTGCAGCCACTCCAGGGCCTCTCTGGTCATCTTGAAATCAGGGTCGTAGAATATGTCAGATATGTTTTCCATGTTAACCAGTTGACCTGGCAAGCTGGCTTCGAACCATTTCCACATGCACTCCTCGCAGAAGGAGTGCCCACAGCCTTGCAAACTTCATGCCATGTCAGCTAATACCAAGATATAGGAGAATATATTGAGGCTCATGTGCAGTGTCTCATTGTGACCTGTTGGCAAATCGCACATATAAGTGTGTCATCTATTTCTTTCAGAAACTAAGAAGGTGTGAGTACACTTGTTGGTTATGTTTGCGGTACAGACTGACATCCTTTATTTTTTGGTTAAGGACTGCGGCTTCCCTATGCACCATCCTGCAATCGCGTCGCAAACACCATAGCTGTGGTTAGAGGATTAAATAAATGATTTTATGGATTCAGGTTGAGGTACTAACCTCAACTTCCTCAGTTTCTTGGTGCTCTGTAGTGAGGTCAATATCAATGTAGCTGGCTGTGCCATTTCTACGTCCTCCCTTTGTGCTGATGTATGGTCTCCTGGCTTCGTGTGACATTCAGATTCAATCACTTTAAATGATGGCTGAAGCTGAAGGGCTGTGTCCACAGGGAGTGCTCGTTGTTGTATTGTGTGTGTATACTCAAGTATGTAACAGGCTCCGGCATTCTAGACAGACTGCCATCTACATGTCTGGTATTATAAACTTGTGTAGGGCTAATTAAAGCCCTAGTACAAGTTGATGGAATCTTATAAAAACTGAATGCTCACTATGCACTATTCACAGGTCCAAATCAGTATATTTGGGTAATGAATGTTATGTAGTTATATGAGTGTGGTAGTAGTTATAGTTATTGAGTGTGCAACGCAGACGGAGTACTATACAGTTGTTTGTATGTGTGTACATTGTGGTACACGTGTCCGGGGTAAATAATGATAATAAAATAATAAACAAAGGGATAAGGAAATTAATGAAAGTAACAAGGAATCATAGATTCCTTACACTCTTCCCCCCTTTAAGAAGAAGTAATATGCTAAATTAGCACAGGCCCATGAGAGTGTCGGGATCGACAACATGTTCCAGAGGTTCGGGCATAGGCTCAATGCACCTGTTACAAGGCTCTGGTAGAAGCTCATCTGCCGAGTCTTGGTCGCCTTCTTTGGCGTATATCACATATGTGTTGTCGAGGATCTCCTCAATGGATGCAATGGCGCAAATGTATTTTGCCATCATAGGCTTGACACTGCATTTAGGCCGTTTGCCATATTTTGCCATCATAGGCTTGACGTTGCATTTAGGCTGTTTGCCATATTTTTTAATTGGCTCAGCGCGCTGTTTCTCGACACAAGCCGGAGGTGGTGCTAGCATAGAGGCTAGCAATACCGTAGGGCCGGTAGCAGATGCTGATGAGGCAGGGAGGGTAGTGGTAGAATCCACAGGTGATGTGGGTCTGCCAGTTTCGGCACGCACAAGGATGGCGCATTCTGCGTAGCCACAGAACATGGCCTCATAGACAGTAGTGTCTAACCCACATTGGTAATAGTGGGTGGCAATGACGGTTTCATCGAAAGGTTTATCATTGGGGAAGTGACAAGCTTCCCAGAATTGGGGAACAGTGTTTGGGGTGACCAAGCCCAAGTATTGGCCATTGCCAAGTATTTCGAGAGCTTTAAGCTCGAATGCTCTGTGAGCAGATCCAGCAGGCGCGCCATCCTGAAGGAATTGCCACACCACTAGGTCATCCGATCAATATCGGTTTTTGTCATCACGACAAATTGCCTTAGGCACGTTGTTACAGTTTATGACCAGTTTATCGACTGGATATTGGGCTTGTTGGCCCGCAGGTGGTAGTACCTTGGCTTGTAATGCCAGGGTTATTAGCGCTCATTGAGTGAGTGACCGTTGGTCAAACAGAATTTTATATGCCTCTTCGGCGAGTACCCTGAAAGAGGGGTGAGAAGGGCCAATGGCCGGAGGCTGGGCTGAAGAGCCTTTCTTTGTGGGAAAAAACTCTGGGCCTTTAATGTTTCTCCACAAGGAGTCGGGGTATAATGACGGGTGACCACTGGCTCCTAAGGCTATGGGTAGGCCATTTTTGAATAGCCTCATAGGCATGGGTGGCCCAATGACCAATGATAATTTTACCTTCACTTTGAAGGAGTTAATTTTGCCGCTAGGCAAGGGCTTCGTCTCCCTAACAGGGCCAGCCGGTTTAGGAGGGACTACAAATCGAGCAAGATTCACAGTCTGAGTGTAGGATGGACCATCCGTAGGCTGCATGACAACTGGCAGTGGACCGGGCTAGGACTGCTGCATAGAGCAGGTAATGGCCATGTCATAATCCAAAGAGTACAGCTGGTCGATGGTCATACCCTTGTAGGGTTCATCATTGATGCAAGGATAAGTTGCAGGCAGTACGGGCACGGTAGGATCGGACTGGGTGAAGTACCTTGATTTACCCTTGGTTGGGGTAGGAGGTTGGACCTCGATGTGAGCTTGCAACGAGGGCTGAGTTTCACTTTGAGCCTGTGAGGGCACGGTGTTGGCCTGAGCCGATAGCTGTTTTTCCAAACTGGCTATTTTGTCTTTGAGCCTTCGCTCTTCATCGTAAAAGTCATCGATTTGGTTGCGCAATTGCACATTATCTTTGTGTGCGTCGGCACGGCCACAATCGTAGCCTTGTTCCCACACCAATTGGTGAAGCTGTTTGTGCCAATAGGCACATTGCTTTTCATACAGGGCTTCGGTAGCCCCATTATCGTGTTGTGCCACCAGGTGGGCGACATAATTGATGCACGGATTGCATTGTTTGGGGTGCACTAGTACGTGCAGCATAGGGTCCATTTCCATTGGAGGTAGGACACGAGCGGTTAAGCTTGCGATCATGGGGGTTTCCTCGCATCTATGACATGAAGAGCGTGAATGATGTCCCAAGGGACCGGAGACTTTGGCTGTTAAGCCTTTTTCTTTACCGCGTGAGCGGGATCGGGACTGTGAACTCGACCCACAACTGGGCGATCGGCGGGGGCTTTGGTAGGACATGTGGATACTAGGTGAGGAGGATTACAGCGGAGCTGTAATGGACCTTTTATACCTGTGGGCATCAGGGATTGAATCCCACACTATGGTGTTTGGTTTTGTCACACTTTCAGTGTGCTTGTTCTGGGATAACTCCCGTGGTGTAGATACTCCGTGGAGTTCAAGATAGCAGTCCCACATGTTAATCCTGGCTTGCAGCTGATCTTGATGTTTGTTCATTTCTACCTTCTGACTCACCATTGGCCGTTATCCACATGACCGAACAAAGGCCATCAAGTGTAATCTGGTGCATGTGTCAGCTCATCAAGCATGAGACCACACACATATATTCTTGTAACTCACTGAGATTCTTCGATTTTGAATCCGGCAGCAATCCAAGCCATGAGTCCAGTTGACTGGCCTCTCCTCAACTCCTCCTCCATCAACCCCACCAATATTTCGGCCTTGGTTGGTGCTATAAATATATCAGCATCGAGATGGTGAAGGAGTAGGCAAAATGTCCTACCTTTGTCGAGCTGAACATCATAAATAAGCATGGCATCCAGCCTGTCAAATCGCTCTGCTTGAGCCTTCTTCTCCTGTTCTCCCCAGGTTTTCAATAGCCTTCGATCTGTGGTCGCATTTAAAGCCAGGAATGCATCCTGACATGTAATGAGATGATCCTGTGCCTTTGGATATTTTCAGCACAATGCTGGCACTGCAGTGATACTCAGTGATTGTTCTTGGGACTGAGGGTGATATGCCCTACCGATGCCGATCAACTTCTTCCAGTTCAAGTCGTTCATTTGATCATCCAATGTCTCCTGCCAATGCACTCTTGTCATTGCCCTCGTGCTACTTGCCACTTTATTCAGCGGTGCCCAGAGTGTTTCCAATATCTCCCCATCCACTCGGCCCGCGCCCGGTATGTAGTTTGGCACAAACATCGGCATGCATGCATCTTTGTGTCCGTGCACATGAAACAGGCCAATCCCTTTTTGCATCACAATATCCCTGTCCATGTCGAGATATGGGCTCTGTCTTACCCTCTTGCCAATATTTATCCAATACTGACACATAATGTCATACAGCACGATCACTGTCTTTATCCCACCAAGCCAGGTGAAGGTCTGGCAAAGACTATAGTCCATGTTCATTTGCCTACTGAACAGGTTGTGAGCAATTAATTATGTGTCGGCATTACAACAACAGGCCAATATTTACCTCTCACCCTTCTGGAAGTCTATGACACTTCAGCACTCTCATGACCGAAACCATGCCATTTCCGATACTTCAGGTCTCTCCATTGTCGGGACACTCTCATGAGCTCCTGATATCGATCCTGCACCCATATATTTGTATGACCGAGACATCTGGACAGCAACATGATGTTGAACACATACCTTGATAGAATCCAGAAAGGCATTGGAGGTGATTCTTCTCAGCTTCCGGTAGAAGTTGAAAGCATTAAAGCTGGCAGGAATAAGTCCCATGGTGAATAGTTGACTCTCATCAGAAGCATGGCCAGGACACCGACACCACCTGACTGGCAGATGATGAATCCCGGAATGATCCACAATGCACAGTGTAGTGAACATCTGTGAAGATGTTGACAAAATGTTTGTCAAGTCACCAAATGCCCTCAAGGGGTGTTCCTGCACTAGCTCATCACCATCCTCCCAATGCAAGTCTTCGTCATAATCATTATAGTCAACATCCATATCACCAAAGTCTTCAAGAGGATTAGGCTCAGCTTCAACTGGACAGGGTGCTCCACCATGACCTAGGTAGATCTCTACACCCACTTCACCAAGCCAGGCAGGCTTGAAGAAATGACCTGTCCATTGCTCAATGCGATGAAAAGGGTGTTTGGTGTGAGAGACTCGGCAGCAGTCTCTGCACTCTACAGGGCGACCCATACAATCCAGACACCTCCAGAGAGCATCACCCATGTGACAACTCTGACGGAGATCTGTCTCTGGTGGTGCAGAAAGTGAGATCAACTCATAAAGATAAGTTGACCTCTTGGGCAACCATTCCCTCAGGATGTCATTCTGATTCTAAATGAAATTGTTTCATCAGTTATCTTGAGTTTTGAGAGCACAGAAAATGAGTCAACTCACTGAAGACTTGGGCAACTTCAAGGGTTCCATTGGAATAGGTTCCCCCATTGCATGCATGTTCCTACTGTCAGTGGAAGTGGAAGGAGTATTTGAAGAAGATATACAAGCAAGTTTAGGAGAATGTAAGGAAACCTGTCTAGTTGATACACCTCTAATAGTAATTTTATCTACCCATGTTACCCTTTGCATGGTGTTGATGGCCTTTCTCTTGTGGTGTTTCACCATAATGGTAGATGTAGACTTAATTTGGAGTCAAGTTACTCGGATGCTTTGGCAAGACTCGTTGCTATGCGCAGTGCCATGGAATGTATTGACTTCCTCATGGAGCTGAGAAGTGTACCTTTAATAGCCTAAATTGGCAAGGCGGGATGGGCCACCGGTGTTTGGCAGTCCAATTCAGGAAAGAATTCGGCCACAATACAAGAGGATTCCCCCTTATGGAAATTCCTTGGTGTAGACACTGTATAGTTTTGTACAGACATTTGGAAACGACTTGTAACTGCTACCACACCAATTTTTAGCAAATTTCATACTCACCTTCAACAAAAGCCCATCCGGCCATGCCTTCCACAATTTTCACACAACACCAAGTAGCGCTCATCAAAGGGTTCCTCTCAGAATTCAGGAAGGCTTCCAAGGGGGATAAGAGAGAAGTAGTAAAAAAGGCTGCACATGCAGTATTGGCGGAGAAGGTGAATTTGACAAAGCCAGAAAGGAAAGAGATGAGAAAGGTGAGTATTTGAGTGACTCGGTGCACTCAGTCGCTGATGATGTTACAAGAGGGTAAAAACGTGGATGTATAATAATGGACGGCAGAGGAAGGAAAAGAAGCTGGTGAAAATGTGTAGATTTACATACCGACATGTTGTCACATTTGAACCACATAATGCAGTCAATTTCAGATGCTGAAAGTGTGCCAGCCGAGAATGACAAAGGACAGCCTTTGCATGTCGGCCGATGTCAGCCGAGATATACTGAATTAGTGTTGCTCCGGCTCCAGCTCAGAGCCGGCTGCCAGTCGTGAGCCGAGCTGATTTTTAGCCAGCCAGTCACTGGCTCAGCTAAGGCTGCACACTGGCTCGCAGCTATGGCTGTCAAAAATCCAAGCTGCAAGCCGGCAGCTAAGCTGGTGGATACATGTATACTTGTATTTTACTTATATTACATAGTATAGTAGTTATAACTGTTACCAGATGATTTTCCAGGCTGCAGACCAAGTTTTGCATTTTGTTCAGCCCAAGGGTGTCTTTGTTTTCGCACACTCAGCCTCAGCCACCAAGTTCAGACTCAGCCACCAGACTTAACACCTCCACCAACTGCTCGAGAAAGCGGTAACCACGGGCCAACAAAGGTAAGTAACACCACAAGTATTCTTTAATTCACCACTAAACATGATTTAAATTCAATTTATACAGTTATAAAGGGAGTTGAACGCGACACAGTCATGTTCAACTCCCATCCAATACCCACACCCACACCTCCCACATCTCGACTACCACCTCTGACACCCTCACCTCCCACAACCCGGCCCTCTCGTGCAAACCCCACAACCTGGCATCACCTCCAACACCCTCTTACCTCCAACACCCATTTCCCACATCTCGACTACCACCTCCAATGCCCTCTCACCTCCCACAACCCGGCCCTCTTGTGCAAACACGAGGGGCCACATCATCAACTCCCACAACCCGGCATCACCTCCGACACCCTCACCTCCCACAACCTGGCCCTCTCATGCAAATGTGAGGGGCCGCTCCCACAAGCCAGCATCGCCTCCTACACCCTTTCAGCTCCCACACCCCATCACCGTCCATCCCAACCACCCCGGCCCTCTCGACTCCCACACCCTGGCCCTCTTGCAAGCAAACACGAGAGGGCTGCGTCACCGTCCATTGCTCTTTTGCACACAAATGCAAGAGGTGTTTTAATTTAGGTGAGTACACAGGGTATTTTATATATATGATAGATAAACTCAACCCACAACCCACCCTCTCGAACACGAATGCGAGAGGCCACGTCACCAGCCGCTATCACCACCTCCGCCCTCTTGCATGCAAACACGAGGGCACCAGCCGCCACCACCTCTGCTCTCTCGCACGCAAATGCAAGAGGGCCATGTAAGTTTTTATATTTGAGTACATTACCTGCTAGCAGAGCCAGCGAAATGCTGGCTCCTGCTGGTAGATATTTTTAAATAATGAAATAATATATTTACCAATGAGGAGGATCTTGCAAAAGAGATAGTCATTGTGTAGTTTGAATCTGGCAATATATTGTGGTTTCTCAACCTTGCTTGATATAAGTTTGGAATCAGCTTAGCTGCATCTAAGCTTACCGAGCTGTGGCTTAGCTGTGTACCAGCTAAGAGCTGGCTGTAGCTGGCTTCAGCTGGCTGAGATCAGCTCACAGCTATGGCTAACCAAATATGTGATATTTAGCCAGCCATAGCTGCAGCTAATTTAGCTGGCTGGCAGCTAAGCCAGCTCGAGCAACACTATACTGAATTACGGATGGGCCGAGATATATTATCCTCACACATTGCGTGTCGGCTGACATACCACAAATTTTTGTCATATACTGCTCAATGCGTGTCAGCGGAGGCGAAAAATAATATATTCTTCAGCGGCCGAGACGAGGAATATTATATGATGCAGCAGTTGGTGCGTGTCGGCCGAGAGCAAAAATATATATTATATTATTACCCAGTCCTCAGTGCTTCTCTGGCGGGATGGAAAGATTATATGATAAGGTAGGGGACATCAAAACCCAACAAGCACTGCCACTTGGTGCATAGCCACATTCCCACGGCC
>QLPF01006903.1:0-56476 GCA_003314045.1 Hygrophorus pudorinus | reverse complement strand
GTCCAAGACTAGCAGCCTATGACACCATATCAGTGACGACGGTGTGCGAATCTGTCGACATAAAAAACATGCCTCGGCCTTAAGCCTCTCCAACTTCGCCTTGAGATCTTCCGTGCTCTCCTCGACATCACCTTCAACGAGCGAAGCGTGGTGGAGCTCCAATTCCTTATCCAATCGTTCTCTCTCTTTTCGTTCATGATCATCGGGTCTAGGTGTCGAGATAGCTCGTCGTTTGGAGGCTTGTGCAGGCACGATTGAGGCCAAAGGCACATCCGTCGACGCCGGCGTTGGTTTCATCTCTTTGCCTAACTTCCGAAGTCGTGTCATGATTTGCTTCTTCTCCTGCGGTGACGCGGTGTCCAGCGATGCCATTAGCGACTTTTGTTCGGAAATTTGTTGCTCCAGCAGTTGCTGTTTTGCCGCCAAGGCGGACGCAGCAGCAGATATTATGGGGGCTTTCCGTGAGGTTGCGGGACCTGCAGCCTGAGCGGTGGTAGAAAGTGGCGCAAGAACCGGTGTTTCTTTCGACATATTCGCAACAAGAGGAGCAGAAGCTGCTAGCATTCGTGACCCGACCTGTCCATGACCCTCCATGGGCCGATGCCAGAATAATTTGACGAACCGATTATTGAAAACAGCATCCTCGGACTTCCACGCAGCATGGGCTTCATCGTGGTTCGAGAAGCTAACCAAAGCTTTCGCTTTGGCAACGTCAATGGCGACGTTTGTGACGGTTCCGAATCGTTTGAACCAACCGTTCACATGTTCAAGGCTCATCTTGTCTTCTGGAATCTTTTCCACAACTAGGGTTTTGTCGTGTCTGCGTTCCGGACGGAATTTGTGGACATCGCTGCCGAATGTGCCTCCGCCCTTTCCACCACCCCGTATTCCACCGCGAAAACCACCCTGTGGGGCAATAGGGGGCGCCACGGGTGCCATTTCAATATCCATCGACCCATTTATCCCACTCATTTGGCCATTCCTTGACCCAAATCCTTCTTCAGTTTGGTGTTGTAAGTTTTCATCCCGAGATGGATTCGGCGTCAAATCCTGGATGACAGGGAGTTCACCGGATGCATGTATGCTGTGTACAACTTGGTTTCCGTCTTCCTGCTGAATTCGGGGTAATAATGGGGCGCGTGGCTGTGTTCGGCCGGGCCCGCTTATGCCCCCTCCTTGAGGGCGCATGTCCATCCGGGCCTCGTGAGGATCATAAGTACCACCAGGAGCAGCCATACCAAATGGAACGCCGCCGTTGGGGAACATCGGCATGAAAGGCAGTGGACTTGGCATTGATGGCCCGTTCATCGGGAATAATTGTCCTGGAATAACAGCATCTTCCCCATGACTGTATTTACAGAAAGCGCCACGTGCACAGTACCCGTTATCTGCAAGCGAATAGTACAGTCAGTATATGTGTGCCGTAACGGACGCGGGATAGAACGTACTGTGATAGTCTCGACATATTCCCCGCTTCTGATCTGGTGGTTGATACGGCTGTGCCGATCGTCCGTTTGCATGTCCCATACCCATTGATCCATTCATACCCAATCCGGCGTTCACAACTCCCATTCCCATGTTGGCATTCATCACACCTTCGCCCTGCCCATTCATGCTTGGTCTCTCATTGCGGTCCCCACGTCCTCCCCATCCACCCGTTGACCGAGTATCTTGACCCCTACCATTAGAATATCTTGAAAATTGACCCTCGCTGCTCAACCGTGGTCCTTTTGCAGGGGGCCGTCCGTCACGTTCATCATTATCATTGCTACGTTTTTGTCCACGATCAGGAGATGTTGGTATGGACGGCGACAAAAGGGCATCTAGCGGGATTGGAATGCCGGTATCCATGGGATGGTGGTTGTGAGATGGATACGAGGTGGATGGAGAAGCGGCACCATAAGGGAGATAAGATTTTGTGCGGAGAACAGTGAACAAAGTGTCAATGAAAGGAGCACATTCTATTGACCAGAATTGTTGAGACGAGGGAAAGGGAGAGGAGTAGCCGAGACACACCTTTTTCAAGAAATTCGTCGAGTTGGACTGCCAGCTCTTTTCGCATGTCGCTCTCTGGCACATTGTGTTTTAGTAGAGCCAGTATATAGTCAGCGAGAGCCCCAGGCTCGGCATCACATCTACAAAGCTTTCCGACTTAGCGCGATTTCTTTAGTCCAAAGGTAGAGAACTTACATTGGCTCGAGAGTTCTCACCAGCCAAGGTTTTAGATGAGAACCGGTTGTTGGGTCAAATATCATCACGACTTGAAGTAAAACCAAGACTTTGCACAGCGGCGCGTAGTCCTTGAAAAGTTGGAGTAAAAGTGCCGTCGTATTAGTCAGCAACGCCTTTTTTTTCTTTCTTTTTCTTTTTTTTTTTTTGCTGTACGAGTCAGTTTAACGATTGCTGCACGAACACGACTTGTAATATTCATTGCATCACATAAATAAATACATCAATCAAATGTGCACTATCGAGAAACCCTGGCGACGTGGACCGTCTATCTTGAATAACATTCCAAGGGTCCAGAGTTCCCGAGTCAGCGACATAAACGGACAGCGGTTCCCAAGTCAATATTGACATTCACCGAGTCATCAGTGACCACGCGGTCGTGCCTAGCGTACTCGGGAACTCATTACTCCGTGGGAAGATCGTTGACCAAGGTGGGCAACGTTCGTGGAGTTCGCCGTGGACGGAATGATAGCAGAGAGTAGCGACGAAACAGCGATGCAACCGGGGGGTGACGCCGACGGCATAAGATGAAGGGTCTCCGAGAACATGGCCCGCTGGGCTAATGAGAGTTGGAAGACCAAGAACGAAATGTCTACAAGGTAAGGTTAAGTTATTCGATGAACTGCAGACAGATGGGTCACTTACTTGCATATTTGGAGGGGTCGATTCAAGGTTCCTCGGTGGTGGAACAGAGTCAGAAACGGGAAAAAAAAACTGGATCAGTGATGGTTTATATAACGCAACCGTGAGCACTTTTTGCGCTCCGAGATTCTGCTATTGGCTCATCAAATAAACAGGACCCCAAGCACTCCCACTACACGAAAACACTCCATTCACTCGGTATAATGCCCCGTTGTATCCCAACAAGTTCCCGCAGAATTGCTCTCGACACAGGGCCCATTCCATTCTCACCTGTCGGAATATATACGTCCTTGCCCATGTACCCAATCCTGTCCACAGTGCTAATCACTGCCGCCGTACCTGTAATAAAAATGTGATTATTCAGAGTCAATCATCGGATCAAATAGGTTTAAATGTCGTCACCTGCTCCAAAGAGTTCGACCAGGCGACTAGACTGCGACGCAGCCGTTACCTCTTTCATCGTCACCGCCCGTTCAGAGACTACGAGGTTCTCCGGAAGACCTTCTAGCCGTTTGGTGCCCGAGACGTGGTTTCGTGCCAGGGTGAGTACGGAGTCTCTCGTAATGCCGGGTAGAATCATACCATCCAGTGGGGGGGTGACTAGTTCGGTGGCTATTGGCCCAAGTGAGTATCAAGAGTAAACAAAATAGGCGTAGATTCGAACCTCCGTCCTCGCGCTTGAACACAATGAACATGTTCATCGTTCCAACCTAATACTCCAAAGCATTGCAGCTGGATTTCCAAGATAAATGAAATCGTCGTCGTACCTCGGTGAGAAAATGCTCGGGACCGTGCAACCACAGATTTTGCTGGTATCCCAAGGCAGCGGCTTCTTTTTGCGCAATCACTCCTGGAGCGTAATTCAGGCCCAACTTGAACGCCCCAGTACCTGTATATTGATGTCAAATCACATACACACTTCGAATATCACATACGGACCTCCGGGGGCTGCGCGAATATACTCGGTCGTGCCATATAATGCAATGGGTTTGAAGCCTTGTGGATAGTACGGTCCTACAGGACTGCAAATGACAAAAAGGAGTGCCTCAGACGGAGGGTTGACACCAATGGCTCTCTGCGTGCCAACTGCCATTCACAAAGTAAAGGGAGGGCATGGAAAGCAGAAGGTTCTACCACTCACTTAAGGTCGGACGGATGTATAGACTGTGGCCGGTCTCCTGGGGTATCCAATGTTTATCGGTCCGAATCAATTGCTTTATGAGTTCCAGCAGAGATTGCCCATTGAAATTCTACCACACCACCCAGATAAGATTAACTTCAGACAAGGATGCAAGATGTAGACCTCACTGGTAACGCAATCCGTTTCGCGCTGTTATTCATGCGTTTCATATTCATATCAGGCCTGAATAATGTTACATTCCCATTTTCATCTCTATAGGCTTTCATGCCCTCAAATATTGTCTGAGCATAATGTAAAACAGTCGTGCTGGGCTCAAGATGTAACGGGCCATCTAATTATGATAAGCAAAGGTGCTAACGAGAGGTTAAGATACCTCACATGGTTCGATACGTGGAGTGCCCCACCCAGAAACCGCAGCCCATGGTACAGTCAGCATATGATCTGTCTACACATGTGGCAAGCATAAGAATATACAGTTGCGATCCCATAGAATGACTCACGAACGTTTGTCCGAAGACCAAACTCGAAGAGGGTGGGGGCGTTTTGGGGTTCATATTTGGAATTAATTCGAGTCGACCAAGCTACGGCACAGCACTTCAATCGCGTTGTTGAAAATGATTTGCTTCTGAACGTACCTCAATGTCAGGCACAGCGACCTCGCTTGCCAAATTTTCTGGAGAAACTTTCGAAGACATCCTCATGGGAAGGGGCCTATTGATTCTGTGAAGTCCCGTGAGGACATTTCGGGAGGGTAATGCTCTAAATAGTGAGAGCGACATTGGTGCGGAAAGCACTGCGAGTGAGTCAGAAAAAAAACACGACTCCCAGTCACATGACAAGATACTGATTGCGGATTGGTATAATGTAATAACTACAAAAATATAGATCGGCCTTGCCATGGCAGGCGTGAGTGCTATTGTGACGCAACCTTCTGCTTATTTTGCTCCTGCAGCTGCATTAAATGCGAAGAACTTCTATCGAGTTCGGGGGTTGTATATATATCATACATGGAAGGGATGCGGGGGACGGGGGGAGCATGTGCAGGTGAACGGGAATATGGTGTGGTCGGGGATGGTCTAGCTGATAAGGATGGGCTGGAGATCACGGTACGAAGTGCCCTATGGGGTGAAGTATGGATATGTGAACTGCTGGACTGTGTTCGTTCTACGTCGAGTGCGATGAGAAAAGTGCAAGTGTTACAACACGTAATAGAACATACCAAGACTAAGGGACCTGCTTTCCCGATTTAATGAGCCAGATGACTTAACAGCCCTTGGTGTCCACTTGTCGATGAGGCTGAGCCTGCTGAAACAGTCATCCTCTTCGCCTCCGAACAAACTGTTGCCTCTCCCGTCCATGTACGGATGCAACATAGATGCCAAGGGTGCTGGCAGAACGATCTTCACGTCACTGTATGGACCGTGAGGTACACCACGAACGGGACGGCGGCTGCGTGATGCCGTCGTTGAACTGACAGAGGTCATGGATACTGAGCGGGGGCGGAGATGAGACCGGCAGGTGGATCGCGCACGAACCTGGGTGCTGCTTTTGCTACGACTGTGCGAGACAGAAGAAGAATTAAACGAAAGAGGTGTCTCAGGTAGACCAGTCATCCCGGTTTCGGAACCAGGACTTGAACCCACGTCCTGAAATGGGGGTGCTTCGGCTTGTGGTGGGAGAGGGGAAACAACTTCCCCGGTATCGGTAAGACCAAGGCTGGTGTGTGAGGACGGTGTACTGAAACTCGAAGGCTCCCTCTGAAGCAATGAAACTTTGCTCCCAGTACGCGACGCTGTTCGGGTGGAGAGGAGGGCTGAGTCATTGCGTTCTACGAACTGAGCAAGCCGCTGTTCGCGAACATGGGCAAGAGGTTGCACGGGGGGCAAAGGGACAACTCTGGAACCTTGATGACGACCACATCTCCAGAAGAAGCGGAGGATGATGAGAGCAAGGACGACACCTCCAGCAGAAGCAGATGCTGCGACGATTATCGTCGTTGTGGGGTCTCGAGAATCCTGAACGAGTTTACGGTGATAAATATTGATAAAGGGTGGTACCATTGAAATTCAAGGAGTGTCTGGTGTTGGCTGGATTCGTTATCGATAAATAAATTCCTGCATCAAATCAGCTGAAGAAAATCGGCCGTTGCTACATATTAAGCTGTGAATGATATCGGGTACAAAAGAAAGAAAAACTCAGTCACCAGCTGGTGGCCGTCGAGCTGCTCCGTCGCGTCCAGCCGTGGTGGTCGTTGAGGAGGAAAAAAAAGGGCTGAATTTGGGTATATTTTACCAAATTTGAGCATGGCAGCGGCCTCTCGTCAACGTCCAGCACGACAACCAGTCCCCGCCCCGCCATCGTTCACATCGACGAGCAAGTCACAACAACCAGTGTCCCTCTCCAAACGTCTGCTCTTCCCATATCTTTCGCCCACCACTGAACTGCCACCACTCCTCGCATCCTCTTTGACCCCACCAGAATTAACAGCTGAATTATATGACTTTATCGCTTTATCCTTAAGGTCATTTGTAACTCCATGGTGGTCAAAGATAACGCGCTATGATAGGGAATTCCTTCCTGAAATCACTCGAATCCTGACCGTGGTCGTTCGCGCACTTGAGGAGCGAGTTCTGGCGACAGACCTCTCCCCACTAGTCTTCCATGATATACCTACGCTAATCACTCAACATTATCGAGATTATCGGAATGCAGAAGCAAAATTATCAACCTCCTATGCGAGCGGGGGTGCAGCATCTCTTCCTCAGCTCTTCCATCAACTCCAACCTCATATGGCCATGTCTGCGAACGGCAAGATAGACGAAGAATACATACGCCAAATTGTGGACCACATCTTGAAATCATGTCTCCCTCCAGAGGACTACGACCCCGAGCCTGAGCGCTTTATTATTCGCGAGATAGTGCTCAAGGTTGTTCTGAGAGATGTTCTGCCTAAGATCACTCAACCTTGGTTCATCCACAAGGTAATACTGGACCTGTTGGGTCCGCACGAAGATGAGCCCCACATGCCCAAGGTATGTTACCTCATTCGCGTTCAGGTAACGCGTTAGTGCCTTAACGCCGTTGTTTTCGTAGGCCCCAGTTCGTGGTCTTCCCCCGCTCTCCCCCAGCACAACCGTCGCAAGTCCTTCATCGTCCTCATCCTTCTCCTTTCATAACATTTTAATCCTCTTCCTCTCTGCCGTCCAATCCTTCTCAGGCTTTTGCCTCGCCCTCATTCACACCTACAAACAAGCCTTGAGCACCATCAAACTTGTTAATCAGTCTCCACTTCCTCCGAATACCAGCTCACTGGCACCTTTATCATATTCCCCGTCATCTCCCCCACTACCACTACCACCTTTGTTATCCCGTGTCGAATCTATGTCTCCCTCACCCTCTTTAGCATCGTCCACCGTCTCTCTCCCACCGCTCTCTTCCCACAAGAATGTGTCACCCTCCCCGATAGCCAACTCTTCACCCCTCTGTGCAAATCCGCCACTGACGATGTTCTGCGAGATACTCACTACCCAAGACCGGTTCGCATCTAATGCACTCATGAGTAGCATTAGTATGCTTTCAGCATTGATGTCACCCTTCCCTGATCGGTATGACCTCTCTTGCTGCTCATCACCCTAATCATTTAGTTGCGCCTACAGTCTCCTCCCACACCTTCTGCATACGACGCTATCACCGCGCTTCATCACACAACTCACTCGCACGGCTAAACGCACATTGTTCCCAAACGGATACCCCCAGCCTCCCCCACCAGACCCGACCCCTGAGGAACAGGCGAGAACGAGAGAGACCTTGGTTGGGTGGAACGCGAAGGGTGGGTTCGGTGAGCTAAATTCCTTTATTCTGTCTCTGTCTGCTCGTGACATTGATATGATACGGATATCAACTACACTGTCTGCTTGGTCGATACACTGACGGCTTTGACTACACAGCTCACTTAACGCCTCTCATTCTTGGTCCAAGCCCCTCGATGACTCTCGGCAAAGCGCTCGACCCGCTCTCGAATACGTCATGCAATGTGCATCTCGTCATGTTCATTTTGGATAGGGTTCTAGTGGGACTGTTCCCCGAGTTGTGTGTTGCTTCTGGGAATGGCTCGTGACTGCTACGGAAAGGACATGTGGATGTAATATATTTTATTTAGGACCTACGGGCGGCTAATGTTCTAGGTACAGCAAGGCTTATTGGTTGCAAGACAACATGTATTAACGAAAGGACGCAGATGTCAAGACAAGAAAACTACAGATAGCAGCATAATATAGTACAGTGGA
The DNA here is from genome assembly GCA_003314045.1 of Hygrophorus pudorinus. Classification (NCBI taxonomy): domain Eukaryota; kingdom Fungi; phylum Basidiomycota; class Agaricomycetes; order Agaricales; family Hygrophoraceae; genus Hygrophorus; species Hygrophorus pudorinus. The sequence continues at coordinate 48,178 of QLPF01006903.1, read as the reverse complement.
ATTACACTTTTGGATTACTTCCACAGCTCAGGTACTCGATCAACACGACACTTCCGAATCCTTCCTTCTACAACTTGAACGGTGTGCGGGGATACTTGGCTTGCGCAGCCGCCGCTTCGTCCACAAACCAGTACAGGTGACCAGGGAACACAGGCCGTACTCTAGACGAAGGCAAACCTGCCTCTGGATTATCCAATATTGTGCTAAGGACTTCCGCCTTGTCCCCACCCGCAGCCACGAAAACTACCCTCGCCGCATGGTTGATCACGGGAAAAGTGAATGTGATCCTCCTGGGGGGCGGTTTGGGGGAGTCCTCGATGTACGCCACCCACCGATCTTCCTCCGTCAAGAGCTCGTGACCTGGGAACAACGACGCGGTGTGGCCATCACCACCCATGCCAAGGAGGATGAGGTCGAATACAGGGAAGCGAGCTGAGTCCTTTTGCGCGAATTCACGTATGAGCTCTTTTTCATAGGCGTCGGAGAGTTCTTCAAGGTCGTCGAGGAGGTTCGGATCAAGAGTGTGAACGTTGGACTCGGGGAGAGGGATTTTTGAGAAGAGATGAGTTATGCAAAGGGCATGATTAGAGTCGGGGTGGTCGAGGGGGACGGCGCGTTCGTCTGCGTAAAAGACTTGCCTGTGAGAGGGTGTTATGTCAGATAAGGACGTAGGATGGGTAGATAAGACGTACCACTTGTCCCATTTCACGCCTGGGTGGCCAATAAGCCCTCTAAGCATTTTTGGGAGAGAACCACCAGATAAAGCGACGCAGAACCGACCCCGCTTGTCTATAGACTCCTTTTGCGCTTTAACAATGAAATCTGCGAGAGACTCGACGAGAACATCGACGGTCGAAAAAGAGTTTAAGATAGGTGCGTTTGGTGGCTGGTGAACGCCAGCCATTTTGGTTGTATCTGAGTCAAGGAAAGACCAAAGTCTCGGACCAAGTGAACTTAAAGGATTTCGTCATGTCACGAGTCGGGTCAAATAATATGAAAAGTACTAAGTCATTGATATGTGCAAATTGGGACGACGACGACGAGGTCTTGGAAAGACATTATGGGAAACATGGCAAAACGTAAAGTCGCGAAGTATACGTAGGGTCCAATACGGGTAACAGGCGGGGTTGGCATCGACTTTCGTCCGTCCCGCAGTCAAAAAAGGTGGTCCATGGGCAACAAGAATCAACAGTTGCAGCCGTAGCTTTGCGAACTCTCTGAATCAAGTAGGATGGGATCCGGGTAGTCAACATATCTATGACCACACACTATCAGTAAGAGTTGACAACAAACCAAAAAGTCGTTGACTAACAATTGTTCGTCTGCGTCTTGTTGCAGTGCGTTCTTCGCTACTGTTTGGAACGCCTGTTCGACGTTGATGGCCTCTTTCGCTGAGGTCTCGAAATAGGGAATGTTGCCTTTCGATTGGCACCATGTCATTGCCCGTTTCTGTGTTACCTGAAGAATAAATGTTCAGCATCCACCAGGGGAAGCAAATGGCAGAAAACCGTACCTGTCGCTTGTTCTCTTCCACATCAATCTTGTTACCCAGTACGACGAAAGGGAAATTCTCCGGATCATGTGGGCTCGCCTGGATAAGGAACTCATCGCGCCAGCTGTCAAGTGTTTCGAATGACTTTGCGCTGTTTACATCATAAACGAGTACGCAGCAGTCTGCACCACGGTAAAACGCAACCCCGAGAGATTGGAAACGTTCTTGGCCCGCAGTATCCCATAACTGTGGAGGTACAATGAACTGAGGCCCTTTGCAAGGGTGCGTCAACACATACCTGCATAGTAACGAGCTTATCATCCACCATTACTTCCTTTGTCAAGCTGACGAACAAATTAACGAAATGGTTTTGAGATAAGAATTGCAACATACAAGTCTGCTCCTATGGTGGCCTTGTACTGGTTACTGAACCGTTTGTTCACATACTGATTCATGAGTGAGGTCTTACCGACCCTTTAAAGATATGGCAGACGTCAGTGACTCGATTGCAAGCACTCGATGAAGGCAAGCAACGCACCCACTGTCGCCGAGAATGATAACCTGAGGAAGGTGACAGCATATCAGCCGCAGATACTTTCTTTCCGTAAACTGATAAAGAACATGCCTTTAACAATACACGCCCCATTGTGAAAACTGTAGCCTAATGTAGTGGTGGTAGACTTGAAATGAAAGTAAGACGCGGTGGTTAGAGATCAGGCTTTACAACTCCGACAGGCTGGCACGCTTTCACCAAATAATATTAATGGCAGAGCCGTCGTGGCAAGAACTCCTCCGCCTGCGTTTAGCAGAACGCAATGCAAAGGAGTGCGCTTTCGCGCCAATCATAGAACAATGTACGTACCGATTTTACAGATTTACAGCTGGCTGACTTTTGACAAGACCGTAGATTGGCCCAGCAGACTAAATTGCTAAAGGAACGCAATGCATCACTATTGCGTGCAGTGGGATCTGTCCGAGGGAACCCAAATAGTTCCACGGGTTTCGTACCCGGGGCGACGAGTGAAGAGTAAGTTGTCCCCGAAGCCATACTGCTATCTCACGCCGATCTACTCCCAGTAATCCTGTACGCGCAGCATACATGGCTTCTCTTGAATCTCAAATATCATCACTTCGCGATGAACTGGCGACAGTATACAAGACGCAAGGGCAGAACGCCCAACGACTTCTGTCGATGAATGAGACGCTGCGGGAAAAGGAGGAGTCGTCAAGAGTAGATTCGGAGAACCTTAGAAAAACCCGGGATGAGGTGGCTGCATTGCGGCGAAAGGTCGAGCAACATAGTGAGCTCATGGCTGAGAAGGATCGCACTGCACAGGTGAGCCCAGATACGGTATGGTACATGACTGTTCTAAAGCCGAGTTCAGGTGCTCCATGACGAGATCAACACTCTTCAACTCGAACTCGGCCAAATCGAAGAGCGCAATTCAACTTTGACTAAAGATAACGCCAAATTACTGCAGCGCTGGCTAGATGCGAAACAAGTTGAGGCCAACAAAATGAACGCGGCGAACGAGTTTTACGAGAATATGCGCTCACGACATCAAGCAGTGCTGAGTTGGCGGGATGGCTCCGGCGGAGAAGCAGGTGATCATGGGGCCATCAATAATAACGCTGAGGATGTATCTCAAGGATCGGTCTCGGGAAACGGGGATGCGAACGAGGAGAACCGGCCGACCCAGGCGAAGGATGGGACACTATCTCCAGCGGAGAAGCCAGTGGATCTGACACCGAATGGTTGATAATCGAGGACTGAAAGGTCCTATCGAAGCTCTTATTGTCTTCCTTCTCCTAGATTTGCTCCACATACCCGTGTTTTGTCTGATATCCTGCCGTCTTTTTGCTTTGTCTACACATAGGTTCCAAGTTCTCCAAGTTCTCTATAGAAGGATCAGTATTGAATATTTGGTTGTATCATGGAAAGTGTTGTTTTGGCTGAACAAAAACTTGGAGCATCGGAAATATATTTATCATTCGGAGGGAAGAAAGGTAGCATGGTCAAAGAAAGATTGACACCCACGAAACCCACATCAGCAATATTATCGAAGAGCTAGACGAGACGGCAAGAAAAGTGGATTTGTGTTGCGATATATATATACGGACGAGGAAATGAGGGAAAGAAAGAAAAGAAAAGAAAACGACGAGATAATTTTGAACAAATACTGCTTCAGGCAGCGGAATGACGGAAAATATGCGTGAATACACAGGAGTTGAGTCAACGGTCCGACCCAACGTCATTTCGAGTGAATTGCAGCATAGCTTGACGAAGGCGACTTCCAAAATCAAAACTTTCAAGGCCCTTGCATCTGGGAATCCGCACCACCTTGTTGGCCAGGGGCCTGCTGTCCATAATATCCTAGAGACATACAACACAATAGATTAGCAAGATCGCGCGAATCCAGAAAGAAAACAAACACACCACCCCAATAATTCGAGTAGTAAGAATTCGGGTCAGCTCCGCCCCACTGTGCCTGTCCTCCCTGTCCTGCGGCAGCGTTGGGATCAGCACCAGGCTGTTGAGCACCGGCGCCAACGAGACCACCGCCAGCACCACCGGCAGAAGACGGCTGCGGCATGCCTGGAGTTCCGGGACCAGGAGGACCGGCGGCACCGGCACCCTGGTTAGGGAAACCACCATATCCTCCGAAGCCATATTGCCCGTAAGAGTTCGGTTGAGGCATGCCATACATGGGCTAGATTGAGAGTGAGGTCTACAGACTCATGAGAACAACAGAATCACTCACTATGTTCCCGTATGGAGTGGCAGCAGGAGCCGGGGTCATAGGACCACCAGGTTGAGCCGTACCCCCATCAGCCCTATCCTTACCCCAGCTACACTTGATCGGCCGTCCGTGTACCAACTGGCTTTGGAGATGTACGATGGCCATCGCCGCATGCTCGTGTGTATCTAGTTTGACAAAGGCAAAGCCGCGATCTGCCTGCATACGAATTTCCGAGAGATAGCCGATAGATTGAAAGAGAGGAATCAGATCAGCCTGAGTGCAGTATGGGACGAGATTGCCAACGTAGACAGTGGAATTGTACGCGGGAGTCTGTTGGACGACAGATTCGTACGAGAGCGGGCCACCTTGGAAGTTGATGGGAGCGGGAGCACTGCCCCCACCGCTAGGACGCGGGGAGGCCTGACCTGCTGCAGGGGCGCCCTGGGTCTTCTGGTTGGCCCAGTTGACCCGGATGGCGCGTGAACCCAGCCATTCGCCATTCATGGTCGCAATGGCCTGCTCGGCATCGGTCTTGTCCCGGAAGGCGAGGAAACCGTAGCCACGAGATTTCCCCGAGTTCATGTCCCACATGACGCGAGCATCAGACATGGTGCCAAAGGCGCTGAAGGCCTTGGCGAGAACCTCGTCGTTAACTTCAGGACTGAGATCTCCAACGAAGACGTGATAATGACCGGTGGTGTCTTCCTTGTTTTGTTGACCCTGGTAAGCCCAATTGACGCGGATCTCAGTATCAAAGATTTTGCGACCGTTGAGAGTTTGGAGAGCAGTCTCGGCAGCACGCATGTCCATGTACTCGACGAAACCGTAGTTGAGACCACCGTGCTGGTAGTTTCGATCGGGAATAATTTTAACGTGCTGGACGGGACCTGCGACGGCGAAGATCTCTGTGAGCATGTACTCGGTGACACGGGGACTCAGGTTTCCGACGTAGAGATGGGCACGCCTCTGGATATCCATTTCACCCATCCGAAAGAGACAAAAATGTCGAGTACAGTAAAAGAGACAGCAGATGATTCAAACCAAGGATCAGCTAAGACTTAGGAGTCGATAAAAAGAGAAAGACATACCGGAGCCTCCGCGGGACCGCCCATACCCATTGGATTCATGACTTAAAAAAGACGAAGGACTATAGACTGAAGTGAGTTGTCGGACCAAGGGTAAAGATAATAGAAAAAAAGTGTTACGATAGGAAAGAGATATCTGAGACAGAGACAGAGGAGAGAGATATGATAAGTCCGTCAGAGAGAGATATTAGAGAAACGGAAAAGGAGAAATAGAAAAAAGAACAGAGTCGAGACGGACGACGACGACGACGACGACGGGGAACTCAAGTCTTCACGGTTCAGACGAAACCAGTATTTTGCCGTGGGACCGATTATCGCTCCAAGTTCATGTGATTCTACTGTATAATACCCCGGGCCTACCTCGTAGGCACATTCAACAGCACATTCCCTCCTCCACTCGGGATATATGTCACATTCCCGTTATTCGCTAGCGATTGCACTATCGCTTTGCTCGCTTCAATCTTTCGGAACGCAACAAATGCTTCCCCAGCCTTCTCAAGCGCTCGCGAAATCGTCGCAGCTGCCTCTGCTTCACCCTCAGCACGGATCACAGCCGCTTGTCGCTCTTGTTCCGCCTAAAACAAATATCAGCATCGGGCTCTGTCACAACCAGAGTACATCTCACCTTCTCAACGATGAACTTGGCCCTCTCCGCATCTACGACCCATCAGTTTAGGGTTCAATGCCCAATGTCGTAGACATACCTTGTTGAGCAATCTGTTTTGCCTCTACGGCTTGTGTAAATTCCTGAGGTTGCTACTTGTCAGCCAAGATGCAAGTCTTTACTCTTTGTCTCACTTACCTTTCCAAACGTCAGATGTGTAATGGACACATCCTCCAATTTGATGTTGAATTCACCGGCGCGTTGTAACAAGTCCTCCCTAATCCTCGATGATACCTGGCATAGAGTCAATTGCTGCCAAAAGAGTCTACGATCGATATGCAACTCACCACCTCACGTTGCGTAATCAGCTCAGCTGCATCAAACTGTGCCACGATACTTTTCAGAACTTCGTTTCCAATAGATGGAAGAACTCTTTCGTCATAATCCATACCAAGGCTTTGATAAATTTTTGAAAGATGTTCGACGTCAGGACGGGAGAGAACTCGGAGCGTGATGGACACCATTTGCAAGTCCTTTGACCCGGTGGTCGTTGAGATGTTCTGGAAAAACATCAATTCACGATTAGCGCAAATATTAGAATATATGTTACTCACCCGAGGTTTAATACGACAGTCATAGAGGATAGCACGCTGTACCCATGGAACTAAAAAATGGGTGCCTTCATTGCTTGCCTAAGTACCCATCTGTCCGTGTTCGCGATCAAGGTTCACAAGGTTGCTCACCTTGTCCTTCACGCCAGAAAACCTGTCGAACATGACGGCTCTGAAACCACCGGGAACATCGTAAATACTGGACTGCACAATTGCAGCAGCCACACCCAGTGGAACTGACCTATCCGTGAGTGCCTAGAACAAGTTACAGGATATACTTGGACACGTACCCAAGAGTCGACTTGCAGCCTGAGGAAACGCCATGCCAGTGGTGGAAGAGAACCAAATAAAAGACAAACAACGCCAGAGTGATTACGTTATTATTATTGCTATTCCCTCTTTCTCTCCCTCATCCATCCTCGCCGAATGACTTCCAAACTGCATCGCCCTCTTTTTTCGCCCACTGGCTTCTATCAACCCAATCTTCCTTGCAGCTAGCCTCAATAACATCTTGTCTCCAAGCCCAACATCCAATCTCGGATCCATCTTCAAGTGCACAGGAAGCCGAGCGAGGAAGGTCACGACGGAAAGCGATAGAAATGGGTGTCGAGTTTCTTTGCCATGCGAAGACATGACACGATCGTCCCGCCCCAGGTTTCGAGTAGGAATACGGTCTATTTCCAGTTGTAGCTACATATTTTGTTAGACTCGGACTAATGCAGGTTACACTGTAACCCACTTCGTCTATAACAGCTTGCCATCCTCCGGCGTTAAAAGCAGCGCGATGTCGGCCGTAACCACCAAGCAGTTCATCAGAACCTAGCCCATTAAGGAGCACACGAGCAGTGCTGGTGTATATTTCGGAATCGGGAGCGTCTGGGTGACTTCTCACTTGGCCGGTACCTCGTGACGCGAAATATAGTGCCATGGCGAGACTCTGGTTGTAAGGGACATATGGGTGATGAGAAATTCACATCGTCATGATACTTACTAGATCCATGACCGTCCGCCCAGGCCACATCAATGCCTCAACAGTTTGGCGTGCACCTTGCGATTCCTACTTGACAACCACCTTGTTAGCCAAAAGACCGGATATTTCCTAGTTGACCCACCTCGTAGGGGACATTAACCTCGATCTATGCACCTCGAATATAAATAATGAGCCGTGTTCCCAGAAAATGTCAGGCGTATAATCACCAAGTTCCACCGCCGTCCAGGACACAGCCGTCTCAACTCTGCCACTTCTTGAAGGCCGCTAACACGGTCAGGGACCAGATACGAGACATTGTGCGAGGGTATCAACTTTCCGTTGGATGCATTGGCTGTTTCACGATCCCATTCTCTCCTTTTCTTCCTAGGAAAACCTCCAATATTGCCTTCAGTTTGTACCTGTATCTTTCGCGGATTCTCAAACGCAACGTTGAGAAGGTCAATTGGTTCGCCGATTGGGAGATGTCTGGCCGATACAATCAGACCCATTTCGCTTAGCAGAGAAATCAAATACCGATGTGCGAAATATGCTAAGATGGTCGAGTCGATACCTCCGCTGAAAAGTACGGCTAAACGAGCCTGTCCTTTGGCATGTCTTTGACCACAAATACGTAAGGAGCCATCGTGGTAAGACGGAAATCGGGCTTACGAGGCCTGCGGTATATTCCTTACCCGAAGCATTACGCTCCTATCCAAGTGAAAGATTAAATCTTCAACGGCTTGAGACAAGCAGTCCGGAATATGGTCCAACGACTGTAATCGTAGTATATCTTCAGTGGGTAATGACGTGTTGACTTTGGATGGTTCAGTCTAAAGATGATCTTGAGTACAAAGTTGACCCGTGTAATTGATGATAAATATTCACGAACATAATTCAACGGTGATGATATTAGCGAGTCTCCTCGTTGTCGTGGAAGAGCGATCACACATGAGTCGAAATCTGTCACGATCTGATAGGTGGAAGCCAATCAGTGACATCAAATGCCAGCATCAGAGGGCCCACATTCGAAGCGTTACTCATGCGTAAAACATTGACGCAGAACATAGAGTCGGTAGAGACTTCTACAAATTCGTATTCGGGATTGGAGCCAATCGAAACGGATGCGAGGAGGAAATGTGGATTGGCTGAAGTGGGTTTGTGTATCAAAAGAGAACGTCGACCGAGAGGGTCTCGAGCAAAGTAAAGACGGCAAGACGCTAGCTGTGTGAGGCGTGTGAGAGAGTATAAACCCAGTACGAAGAACGCCTCCGGTCGATCCATCGAGTTGACGGACTTACATGATAAAATACGAACGTGTAACTGAGTTTCTGGTCAGCAAATAAAGTGCACTCAAACTAAAATGGTGCGTACGGGCCCTCGATGCTGCCGAGCAGAGTCGGAAGCTCCTCTGGCGTCTCAAGTGCACGTATGGCATCGAATAGTTTGACACCATCGTTTTCATGAGGTTCAATCTAAATCCAACTTGTCAAGATTGAATGAGTATCAAGGAAGTAGACGAACGCCAGCTTACATCCATGCCCTCGAATATCTACAAAAACGAAATAATCAGGGGAGATTAGAAATATGAAGACGACCAGGCTGACTTCACCGTTCCAGCAGAACACATCACCGTCCTTCTTGTGAGGCTGAACAACAGGATCATGCCCCCTCAACCGCAGCTCAGACGCGAAAAATTCAAGGGCTACTCGTGGCCCGGGAGTCTCTGACTCGAAAGCAGTTCCAAGGTTCGCTCCGTCCTTTACATATGTTTGATAAACCATTTGTGCATCGGGCCCTATAATGATCTAATGTGAGCAGCATCCTCCAAGCGCATGAAGACAAACCTCGAGCCGAATTGGCATCCTGCAGTTTCTTGCAGAGATTCTGGAAGCCAGTCAAATCGGATGTAATTTTCTGGTCGAGGAACTGTGCGCAAAAGAAAATGCCACACATGACAGACAGACCTAAGGCAGCAACTTGTTGCGTTACGTTTATTGACTTCTGAGCGACAGATACATTCTCAACTACACTGTACAGCGTGTATAGCTCGATTTAGTGACCAGCAACAGGAGAAAACAAGTGAAATCTAAAAAAGAAACAACGGTTCTGATGCTGGATCTTCCCATACGGTACACAAACGTTCATGACTGCTTCTAGGCTAGGTAGCTGCTGGCGGACACATTTCCTCCGCGGCCAGTCCAGTTGATATCTACATGACCAACGGCATCAGCATGTACTTGGATCCGTTGTAAAGGGGACCTACGGATGTCTTCTCCTAATTTGAGCTTTGCGTTCTCCTTGCCTGGAAGCACACGGAAATTGTGGGCACCGAAGTAGTCCCGCTATGAACAGGGACGTCCATAAAATCGATTACACGAAGACAGAAGACATTAGAAGTACCTGTGCCTGGAGAAGATTAGCGGGCACGACTGCGCTCCGGTAACCATCGAAGAAAGCCAGAGCAGTGCTGAATGCCGGGGTGGGGATGCCCCAAAGAACGGACTGGGCAATGACGCGCCTCCAACCAGGTTGCGCTTTGTGTACAGCTAAAATAACATAGATGAGCACTAACACGAACCACGAGCACAAAGTTACCTTTATTGAAGAAGTCGTCAAATAATAGAGATTCTAGGTCCGGTTTCTTCACGTATGCTGCAGCGATGTCGCTGAGAAAGACACTCTGAAAAGAGTGAGGACGGCATCTCGAGCAAGTGCTATACCGCTCACCTTGATGATGCATCCTCCACGCCACATGCTAGCAATTCCGGCGTAGTTCAAATTCCATCCGATCTGTTGGATGGTATTTTGATTAGTTTGAGTGGGACGAAACGAAGTTTCATTGCTGACCGTGCTAGCAGTCTCCCTCATGAGCATGAAGCCCTGAGTGTATGAGATGATCTTAGAGGCGTAGAGTGCCTGTTCCAGATCGTCAATGAATAGTTTTTTGTCCCCAAGGAATGGTTCCTTCTTAGGCCCGGCAATGGCTTTGCTCGCGCGGACACGTTCGTCTTTGATAGCAGAGAGGCATCGTGCAAACACAGCTTCACCAATGAGCGTGACTACATAAGCCGTTCAGTACCCCAGCCAGATACAGTTCGAATAGGTTGTCAAACTAACCGGCAGTGCCAGCATCAAGCGCGGCAATTGCAGTCCACTTGCCGGTACCCTTTTGTCCAGCCTTGTCAAGGATTTTGGTGACGATAGGCTCGCCATCGTCATCTTTGAACTTGAGGATATTTGCCGTAATTTCGATCAGGAAGGAATCGAGAACACCTTTGTTCCATGTTACGAAGATGTCGGCGATCTCGTCTTCGTTCAGGCCGAGTCCACGCTTAAGGATGTCGTATGCCTCAGCGATGAGCTGCATGTCTCCATACTCGATACCTAATCGAAAAATTAGCTGACCGTTACGACAAGGGTCATGATACCTACCGTTGTGGACCATCTTTACATAGTGGCCAGAACCGGTCTCGCCAACCCAATCACAGCAAGGTTCGCCATAGGCTTCAGCAGCAGTTTTCTGGAAGATCTCTTTGATTGCAGGCCAGGCAGCAGGAGAACCACCCGGCATGAGTGAGGGCCCATGCCTAGCACCTTCTTCGCCGCCAGAGACACCAGAGCCGACAAAAAGGAAGCCTTTAGCCTCGAGCTCTAATGTTCGGCGAATAGAATCAGGATAATGGGAGTTACCACCGTCGATGATGATATCGCCCTTTTCGAGATAAGGCTCAAGCTGTTTGATGAAGTCATCGACAGCGGGACCTGCTTTCACAAGAAGGATAATCTTGCGAGGTGTCTTGAGTTTTGCGCAAAGCTCTTGGACTGAGTATGCTCCTTGAACCCTGGTACCTTTAGTTGAAGAAATGTTGAGAGAATCATGAGATTAGATGGATCGATCAGACACACCCTTTGCCTCATTGGCCAAGAATGCATCAATTTTGGTCGTTGTTCGATTGTAAGCTACGACGTTGAAACCTTTATCGTTCATGTTCAGGATCAGGTTTTGACCCTGGTCATTGTGTTGAATATCAAACACTATGCTGGCTGCTATCTGTACACACCATGACGGCGAGACCAATAAGGCCGATATCACCACTATATATGGGCTGGTCAGTGACGACAGGAGAACGCTTGCAACGACACGTACGTAGGAGCTGACATTGTTGGTGGTGGAAGTGAAGATGACTGATGGCTGTCGTGGGACCGTGACTGTCTTATCTATCGATTGCTCATCTTGACCCACCGCGCCGAGCCTCATCCACGTCTTACCCGACCTCTTCTCACACTTTATATACAGCCTTCACTTTCGGTACACCCATACAAGATTTAAATTTAATATTATATACCTATTTATCTATTTACCACCATGCCTCCATCACACGTTATCCTCTACGAAGGCTGGTTGTTGAAGAAAAGACGCAAAAAACTACAGGGTATGTCCCTCCAAGTCCTTCAAATCGCTTTCAATGACAATCGTAAAGGCTTCGCACGTCGTTATTTCACTCTTTTTCAGTCCGGCATAGTGGCCTATTCCTTTGGACCAGGTCTTCCCATCCGGGACCACATTGCGCTAGCCAAGGCCGCGATATCTACAGCCCCAGGAAGTAAAGATATCCACATCGACTCTAATACTGCAACGTTCCACATAAAATGCCTCAGCACTCGGGACTTCGATAACTGGATGGTTGCCTTCAGGTTCATTTACAATCTCTCATGCAATACAATAGTTTGGTTTGACATTCGTCTTGACAGGAAATTTACAGTTTCTGAAGGATACAAATCAACAAACATCAGGCTCACACCCAGACTCGGGAATTTGAGCTTGAATCGTTCAGGGGCTGTCCTTGAAGAGATGGCCTTGGTGGGATTCTACTGGTTGTTGTGCAGACCTTGATTGACTCTAGGCCTAGACAATCTCTGAACTGGAGGCCTCAATTTCTGCAATGCAGTATGCTACGGCTTTGAAGAAGCAACGTAGTTTGCCCAAAATGAAACCGGACAAAGACAAGCACAAGGATCATGGCAAAGATGGCAAGGACGCAGGCTCAATGTTTGGCCTCTTTAAGAGAGGTGTGTGTCCCATGTTTGCTTCCCTTACGACCTGCGCATAAATATCTAATTTCCCAGCCGCATCAAGCCACCACCAACCTCATGACGAGGTTGGCGCAGAACTCAGTCATTTTGACCCCCACGCTCCCTCTGCACAACTGCAATCTCCCTTACAACAGCGCGTCCAACTCGCACTGGACACCCTTAAAACACAACACGCAGCCTTGATAAGTCTCATCAGCACGCTAGCACACCTTGATGTCAATGTCACCTCTGCACGGACCTCCCCTCTCCCTCCAACTGCTGAGGAAGCCAACGATTCCCCTCCACCGTCTCGCTTTTCCGCTCCTTTCAGCAGATTACCTAAGCGCACCTCAACGACAGATACCGCCAGTGAGTCACTGAACGAATGGTTTGACGCACAAGAAGGCTTTGATGGCGCGGAAGAATTTTTTCTTGACCTTCAGGCTTCTCCGCCGGGCGAAGAGACTGGAGGTAAGATCTTAGGCTCCGATAGTCATAGCAGTTTGGGCCGATTTCCCGATTCCAGCGCGGATACAGATTCCGACGACGAGAAAGAGGTGGCCAGACTGGTGGACGGGGATGCGCACCCAGATACGTCACACAAAGATGCACAAGTCGTGCGGCGGAGTCGGTTACCAACTGGTCCCGTTGGCGACGAAGGTAGCCTTTTTGCAATTCTGAAGAAAAACATTGGGAAGGTCTGTAATCTCCGAAACTATCTGGGCGAGCATTGCCCTCAGCTGACAAGTATTTCTTCAGGATCTTTCTACTATCGCCTTCCCTGTTTCCTTCAATGAACCTTTGACTCTTCTTCAGCGAGCCGCAGAGGAGGTAGAATACTACGACCTTCTTCGACAAGCTGCAGGAACAACTGACCCTGTAGAGCGACTCTGCTATGTGGCAGCATTCGCGGTGTCCAGTTACGCTCACACTCAGTTTAGAACAGGAAGAAAAGGGTTGTTAGTACCTCTATTTACGCTTTACGCGGATCTCGTTGATGATTTCTCTGTCGATAGTAATCCCATGCTGACTGAAACTTTCGAAGATGTACGCATGAGGTTTATAGCAGAGAAAGTGTGTCATCAACCTCTCGTGATGGCATATCACGCGGATGGTGAGGGGTGGGAGCTGTATGCTACTTCTGCTGGCAGAACTAAGTTCTGGGGTACGTGACAGTCCGACGTACCAATTTGCCGAGTGATAACCGGGTTGACCACTAGGGAAGAGCTTGGAGATCATTCCTATCGGAACCACACATGTGAAGATGGGGAGCGACCATTTTGAGTGGTAGGCATATTGGCAGACAAAATCATTTCTATGAACTTGACACCATACTAGGAAAAAACCATCCTCTTTCATGAGAAATCTCATGATGGGCACCAAGTATCTCGAACACTGCGGCAAACTGACCATAGACAACACATCGAATAACGCATGCTGTGTGCTTGACTTCAAACAGAGCGGTTATTGGGCGGCTTTAAACGAAGTCTCTGGCACTGTTTACTCACCCTCTGGGGAGATCGCCACCCATTTGGAGGGGAAATGGAATGACCAAATTGCCCAAACAGTGGACTCGTCAAACTTCCGACTCTTGTGGCGGATGATCCCATTTCCGAAGAACGCCCCGGAGTTTTATGGCTTCACATCATTTGGCATCACATTAAACGAGATCGCAAGCGACCTTGAGGGAAAGCTGCCTCCTACGGATTCGCGCTATCGGCCCGATGTGAGGGCGCTTGAAGCGGGTAATTTGCAGTTGGCGGAGCAAGAGAAAATGAGGGTGGAGGAAATGCAGAGGGAAAGAAGAAGACGGGGGGGAGAGCCTGAGCCCAGATGGTTCCAACAGGTAGGGGAGGACTGGATCTACAAAGGAGGGTATTGGGAAGCAAGAGCTCGGGGTTGGAAGGATATAAAGGTTGCGCATCTGTGGTGACAGTATAGAATAACGGATTTATTAGAGTCCTGGCTCAATCACGTGATCAAAAATATTCTTCACGTCGACAGCGACAGCGACGAAGCTACTTCGCGATGCCTGCAGGTGTTCTTGTCCGAAGAGGAATTCGCTCTCGGTCGTCTTGGCGGTCATTGGCAACGCATGCTCCATCGAACGAGAAGGAATGCTCATCTACTATCCCTCCCTACTCTGCCTTGATTCAAAACCTTGGTCGTGTTCGTGAAATACTGAACAATCGCCCCCTAACCTTGAGCGAAAAAATTCTATACAGCCATCTTATCGACCCCCAAAAGACGTTAGCGGATGGAGGCAAAATCAGGGGACAGACTTATCTTCAACTGCGTCCAGAACGCGTGGCGATGCAGGACGCTTCTGCACAGTAAGCAACAACGCAACATTTTTTTTCTCGATTTCTCATGCATTTTTTGTAGGATGGCATTGTAAGAAAATATATCTTGATTGATGTAGGCCTGATACTTATACATGTAATTTGTGTAGATTGCAATTTATGAGTGCAGGGCTAGCAAGATCTGCAGTTCCGACCAGCATACACTGTGACCATTTGATCCAAGCTGTAAATGGTGCTGAATCGGACTTGCAGGTATTATTACCCCATTCTGTCATTGAAGTAATGGTAGTAATGCTCTCATTATGACATGTTACAGCGATCTGTGGTGTCGAACAAGGAAGTTTTTGACTTTCTGGAAAGTGCAGCACGCAAATATGGGATTGAATTCTGGAGACCTGGCTCTGGCATCATTCATCAAATTGTTTTGGAGAATTATGCCGCTCCCGGTATGCTAATGTTCGTTCCGGATGGCTTCGTAGTAATCTGTGGCTGACGATATCAAATTGTCAGGCTGGGTACAGGTATGGAGTATCCTGTCTTTTTTTCAATGACAGCGGATGATATCGTGAATAGATTCTCACACACCGAATGCCGGCGGTCTTGCGTTACTCGCAATAGGTGTTGGTGGCGCTGATGCTGTCGATGCCATGACGGGCACACCCTGGGAGCTGAAGGCGCCTCACGTTGTTGGTGAGTTGTTTGGGGACACAAACGTTATTCACGTGGCGATTCTTTATTGTCCAGGTGTACATCTAACCGGCAAGTTAAATGGTTGGGCGACGCCCAAAGATTTAATTCTCCACTTAGCTGGAAAGCTCACAGCCAGGGTGAGCGATAGACAACCACAGTCTTTATGATGATTCTGAATCCTTTTGAAGGGTGGCACGGGTCGAATTCTCGAGTATTTCGGTCCAGGCGTATTCAATCAATCCTGCACTGGTGAACAATATGCATAGAATGTCTATTCCTTGCCTAAGATATTAATCTTACAGGATTGGCGACTATTGCGAATATGGGAGCGGAAGTAGGTGCTACTACGTCGACGTTTCCTTACACTCCCAATATGCGAGCCTACCTTCATGCAACGGCCCGCGCATCTGTCGCTCGCGCCGCGGATAAGGCCGCTTCCCAAGGATTCCTGAGTGCGGATAAAGGCGTCGAGTACGACGAAGTCATCGAGATCGTAAGCTAGTCGTGATTTATGTTTTCCTTTCATTGGACTGAATCGGCCTATGAGAATCTGTCGACATTAGAGCCAACAATCAATGGACCCTTTACTCCCGATTTAACGACGCCTTTGTCCCAGTTCGGCTCATACGTGAAGGCTCAAGGATGGAAAGACGAATTCTCTGCAGCACTTATTGGGTCTTGCACCAATAGCTCTTACGAAGACATGGTGATGGTGTTACTTGATCACTCGTTTTGCGTATTTCTTATCGCAACTCCAGACAAGTGTCGCAGACCTCGCAACACAGGCCAAAGCCGCTGGACTCGTCGCTAAAGTCAGTGACCTGACTATGAACTACAGTCGCACTCACAGGTTGTAGGTTCCGTTCCTTTGTACGCCTGGTTCTGAACAAATCCGAGCAACTATGGAGCGTGACAATGTCACGACTACCTTGGAGAATGTCGGGGCAGTCGTACTTGCAAATGCCTGCGGACCTTGTATTGGCCAAGTGCGTTCGACATATATCATACGCTACATCTCATTGACTCTTTTCGAGAGCACAGTGGAAAAGGGATGACAAGAAGGACGAGGACAATGGTATGTGTTTGTCGCGTCGCAACGCAGTGTGGACTGAGCAAATGTTATCTAGCAATTCTTACTTCTTTTAACCGGTATCGTGAATTCACTCTGTGATACGTTCCATGTGCTCACTTTGGCTTTTTAGCAACTTCAAGGCTCGCAATGATGGTAATCGGTTGACCATGAATTTTCTAGCATCTCCTACTATCGTTACGGCCATGGCATTTTCTGGGAAACTGTCCTTCAACCCGATCACAGACTCCCTGCAGCTTCCCTCCGGTGAATTCTTCAAATTCTCAGCACCATCTGGGCAAGATCTTCCTCCTGCAGGTTTCGCAGGTGGAGACATATCGTTCTACCCCACTCCGACACCGGAGCCTCAGCCCGATGTTCAAGTGGTTATCAATAAGGATTCTCAGCGGCTAGAACTACTGGAGCCTTTCGCGAGCCCTTTTGGCCAGCGATCTGGAAACGAGGGTTTGGAGTTGCCTCCCTTGAAAGTCTTGGTGCGGGTAAGAGGGAAATGCACAACTGACCATATTTCTGCTGCGGTGCGCGTATTGTTAGTCCACCACCGGATCGCTTTCTGATTATGGCTTTGCTCAGGGCCCATGGCTGAAATACAAAGGACATCTCACTAATATTTCTGAGAATCTCCGTACGTGTTATCCTACATATTGCTGTCCGACTCTTCTGAATTATTTACCACTGGCAGTCATCACCGTATGTATCAAAACTGATGTACGCATCATGGCGACTGAATGTTACATCTAGGCCGTGAATGACGAGGGTGGTGATGTAAATGTTGCATTTGACCATGATCATGATAATGTTCAAAGCGAGGCCGACACGATTCCGGGAGTTGCAAAACGCTTTAAAGCGCGGGGCCAACCCTGGTCGCTCATTGTTGACGATAACTATGGCGAGGGTAGCGCGAGAGAGCATGCGGCCTTACAGCCTCGTTTCTACGGTGAGTATTGTGATTTCCAGGGGAAAATGTATGAATGAACTTCGTTGGATAGGATGTGCGATGATCCTTGCGAGATCGTTTGCCCGCATCCACGAGACCAATTTAAAAGTGAGTTTTTCCTTCCGTAACTTGGTGTTTGTCAACGCCACTTCTTTCTTTAGAAACAAGGCGTATTGCCGTTGTGGTTCGTAGACAAAGCGGACTACACCCGCATCGGATCTGGAGATATCCTCGAAACTGTTGGCCTTGCAGACTTACTTAGGGGAGTTCCCAACGCTGCCATCAAAGTTAAAGTTACCAGACGGAATGGAGATGAGTTTGAGATCCCAACCAAGCACACAATGTCGATTGATCAGTTACGGTGGTTTGAAGCGGGATCAGCATTGAACTACATTCGTTCGCAGTTGGGGTGACTATCATCTTTCAATGAAAATATAGGACTACACTAAAGTAGACACTGACATGGCCCAATCACCTGCATCGGTGTGTTACCAACGACCGTCCAAGAGCGTTCAATCTTTCTGCGTACTCCGTCCCTTCGTTTTGCGACCTCAGCCATAACAAGGCGTCTTTGGCAACTGTGAGAGCAAATTCGGGCATTCTTGCTAGCTGAGCCACTTTCAAACCATGACTGTCACGGTTGACGCCAGGTCTGACTTTATACGAATATGCAAAATGACCGTCCTGTAGACAGGGAATAAATAGGTGCGTGAAAATGAAGCGATGAAACTTACATCTATCTCATCCACGTCTGTGCAGAAAAAGGCGACATTCTCAAAAAGGCGTTCACCTCTTTGATGTTCTGAGTGTCCGAGCATGTCTGACAGCTCATGAAAATGAGTCGCGAAAAGTGATCGGCATCGATTCACGGAAACAAGATGATGCACTGTGGCAAATGCAATGGCTAAGCCGTCTTTGATCGTGGTTCCCCTGCCTACCTCGTCCATGATGACCTGTGGGAACCAATGTTCAATGTTCCATCTCTACGTCAAAACAAGATCAACTCACCAGGCTCCTGGGTGTCGCACGTCTAAGGATCTCAGCTGTTTCAAGCATCTCGACCATGAATGTACTTCTGTCGTGGAAGAGATCATCTTTGGCCCCGACCCTGGAGAACAATCTATCCACGATGCCCACAACCGCGTGATCAGCAGGAACAAAAGATCCTGTCTGAGCAAGGATGGCTATGAGGGCAGTCTGACGCAGTAAAGTCGATTTCCCAGCCATGTTGGGTCCAGTCAGAATATGCAACCGTGAATTTCGCGTCAAAGAAACAGAGTTCGGAGTGAATACACGTCCTGCGGTAAGAAGACCTAATTCCACAGTGGGATGACGACCATTAAGCACATCGTACGAGGTGCTGTTTTTGTTGTCAGATTATACGCTGTAACAACCAATTACACTCACTCACTCATCTCTGAGTAGCGGTCTGACAAATTTCATTTCCGTCGCAAGGTTTGCGAAAGCCAGAGTAACATCTAGTTCGTCCAGGATCCGAGCATTTCGTCGCAGAACCGACGAGTGAGCATTCACCTGCACTGCCACTGGTGAGTAGACTGGCCATTGAATCGAGTGTGAAATGACACACACTTCACTCCGAAGAGCGCCAAAAGCCTCTTTCTCAGCTGTGAATATCGCCATAGTGGTATCGAGAATCTGGGTACCAAGCTGGGACCAATCCTAGCAGCCCGACATATTAGTCGTTGGTTTGAGAAAATTTGATGCAACGGATATACTTGGTAAAAAAAACTCTTCGTTGAGCCACTCTCCGCGATGCTCATGAAAAAAGGAGACTCCTTGATTCGGGCTTGGTCGCGCTTAGCTCGCAAGATATGTACATGCATTCCCTGGCCCGGGGAGGAACGCAGAGTCAACGAGGGAGCATCTGGGATCACATCACATTCCCACTTACAACTGGGTCAGAAGGCCATTTGCTCACCATATTTTCGCTGTAATTCTCGCTCAAGCCTCTCCCTTCGGCCCAATAGGTCCCCCAGTGTTGCATGAAGTGAGCTCAGTTCCTCTGAGAATCTGTCGACTTGAACTGAGGTGTAATTTTGACAACAATGAGACGTCTTCCTTACTCTGGCTTGATGACCCATTTACTGTGGCCATATTTCCAGGCAATTCGGGCTGAATCTGATTGGTCGCCGTCTGTGATGTCAACGAGATCTTCGCCAGGAACGCCAGAGGTCCTGTGGTCACTTTGCTCTAAAGCCAAGTCGATCCTGTTTGATAATGCAGGCAGGTCGCTCATACGAGACATCAGAGCATCAAGACTAGCCCATTCGTCCTGATCGACGCCTCCCCTTTCTTTCTTTTCCATGTTTTTCTCCAGCTCGACGCGCTTCCTAATCGACTGCCAGACATATACCGTTGCATTGACGGCCAGTAAATCACTGTAATCACCACGACCTAACAGGAATTTTTGGATGATACGAGTCACATCCTCAGCGTTTGCGAGTGCTTCCAAGAGATCGTCTCGCAGGTGAGGCCTCGTATGCATGAAAGCGACGAGTGACTGGCGAGCATTGATTTCCTCTATTGAGGTGCTTGGGGAACCTGAAAAGGATTATTTAACTGTATAACTTTTGAGCAGCCACGCCGAAAAGCTCACAGAGCCATCTGGATAGAAGTCGAGTCCCGCCGCTTGTGACGGTACGTTTAATGACATTAAGCAAGCTACCTTTTGTTCCTCCGTCCGTAATACTTTCACGTATCTCAAGAGCTTTGATTGTGTGGCAGTCGATGTGCATTCGGCCTTCAGCAGCGTCTCTACTTGGCGAAGACAGTCGAGGCATGTGCTCTAGCAGATTCATATGCAAAAATGTAGTAAGGAGTTTGACTGCGGCTGCCTCAAAAGGAGAGAACGTGGACAAAGAATGTGTTGGCGTGGCTTCACAGGGCATGGCGAGATTGTCGGAATAGTCAACATTGGCGGGATCGATTGGCAATGCGGTCTCTGAAGGTACGGCGTACGATATGAAACTCCCTTCTTCGGTTAGAGCCTTGCGAATTGGATGCGAAGCTTCCGACTCCAGGCTTTTGTCAAGAACAATTTCCCTTGGGGCTATACGTGACAGTTCGTCTCTAAGGTTCTCGTGTGTTGAGCCATGCGAGAAGAATTCGCCTGTCGAGACGTCTATCCAAGCCAACCCCACAGGTTTCGTTGACGATAACTCCGGATGGTGGTCGGAGTGCGGAGAGTGACTAATGGCGAGAAGGTAGTTATTCTCGTATGGGTTTAAAAAAGGCTCGTCAATAAGTGTTCCCGGCGTGATGACACGGACAACGCGTCTGTCAAACCCGTCCTTTGTGCCAGAGGTGTAAGGCCGTGGAAACTCTTCGCACATTGCCACAAATCGCTTGTTCTGCTGCACTAAGACTTTGAGGTGCTTGTCAAGATGGATGATGGGGAATCCACACATGAGAATTCGGTGCTTGTCCCATGTTCTGTGAGTGAGTTTTATATTCAGAAGGCGGGAAACTTCTGCTGCCTGGTCAAAATACGACTGGATCATGTTCAAGTGCTAAATCTTGCATACGCATAGGAGTGAGCTTACCTCGTAAAATTGCCCGACACGAGTCAATAGGATACAGTGAGGAAACCTGGTGAGGTTTTCTAGGATCTCAGTGGCAAGTTGATTACGGGGCTGATTTGGGGGGGATGTGCTGTCTGTGACTTAATTATATGAGACAGAGATTACATTACCGAGATTCAGCCATACCCAGGTCAACAGAACTTTTGCGACGACTCTTTATTTCGTCTGCCAACAATTTACGTCAGACGCCTGGCGTTTATGATATTCTTTGGCCGTACCCGTCTGGTGTGTGATTTTGCCAGGGTTCGTTCCAGTCGGGTCAGGCTCTGCTAATGATTATGTGACGCGAAATCCGTCAAAAGCCATCGAGCGTACCAGTCATACTAGGTAGCTCAGTCTTCTTCCGGCGGGGTCTTGACGTTGATCCCAAATTTCTTTGGAGGACGACATTGACACTATTTTCACACTCCTCGACGGAACGAGAATTCACGCTATGAGCGCGTCTTTTCCTCGGGTTTTTGAGCACTTGTTCAGACGCGTCATCTAGGCGACTAGCTATTTCAAAGACGAGGGTATATGAAGCGGCACCGATTAGACATGCGTACAGGTAGATAGGCGTACATGTACTGGCAGGTTTATTTTTTTTCGGGCATTCTCGAGCAAGATCTAATCCTCCCGACCACTCTCCCATAGGAGTGGCGAGAGTTCCATCTGGAAGAACATGAGACGTTGGTAGGTCCGAAAATTTCTTCTTGGTTATTTTTCGATTAGAAACGGCAGTCTCTAGGGTAGCACGTAGGTAGTGAGAGAGATGAAACGGACGATTCGACGACCAGCAGCGGACGGCTGGGCCATTTAAACAGCCAGCGACATAGCGTCGCGTCCGTGAAAGGCGTACCATGGTACGGTGCTCAGTTATTGATTCCCACACTGCGGGGTTCGAAAGCCCAGCCAACTTCCATTTTATCGTCTCATACTCCCCACAGTGTCACTTCGTCAAAAATGTCTTTCGCAGGGAGACGCAGGGGAAACAAAGTCAAGAAGGGTGTCCAGTTCACTGTCATGGTCGTCGGTGAGCCCGTGTTCTTCCAAGTGAGAGAAAATATGCGTATTTGAGCTTGGGCGGGTTTTCCTCCGTAAACAGGTGCCTCTGGTACTGGTCGAACCACCTTTGTCAACACTCTGTGCGAGTCTGAGGTTTTGGCCCACAAAATCTCTGACCACCCAGATACCGCGCTCGTCGAAGAGGGTATCAGGATCAAGCCAGTCAACGTTGGTAAGTGTTCTATTTACGTATTATGAACAAGCAGCATGTACTCATCCTCTCGGGCAGAGCTTGAGGAAGACGGCGTTCGCATTGCACTCACCATTGTTGACACGCCTGGCTTTGGTGATAACATTGATAACGAGTTCGCGTAAGGCCCTTTAATGTTCTTTATCATGATAGGAGTAACTGTCGTTGGCGGTCTGAACAGCTTTCAAGAAATTGTTGGGCATCTCGAACGCCAATACGACGACATCCTGGCGGAAGAGTCTCGCATCAAGCGTAATCCCCGCTTCAGGGACAACAGAGTACATGCCCTCTTGTACTTTATTCCCCCCACAGGCCACGCGTACGTCAAAACGGCTCTTCTATGACATGTGTATGCTTATTTAAGCTTCCGTGAGTTAGGCTCAGGGAGATGGACATTGAACTAATGCGTCGCCTATCCCCCCGTGTCAATGTCATTCCCGTCATTGGAAAAGCTGACTCCTTGACCCCCAGCGAGCTCAGAGGTTTCAAGAAGAGGGTGCGTGTGACATCGGGGAGAATTCGAATGTGCTTATGTTCGCCCTCAGATCATGGAGGACATCGAGCACTACGACATTCCTGTCTACAACTTCCCTTATGACGTTGAGGAAGATGACGAAGAGACAATCCAGGACAACAGCGAGCTCCGAGTAAGGTTTCATTTCTACGCAGTATTCTGTCAGACTTATCAGGACATAGGCCCTCCTCCCCTTCGGTATCATTGGCTCTGAAGAAGAGATTGAAATCGACGGGCAGCCTGTCCGTGCGAGGATTTACCCATGGGGTATTGCCGAAGTCGACAATCCAAAACACTCGGACTTTAGCAGGTTGAGGAGTGCTTTGCTCAAGTATGTCGTACTACTCTGTGCAGTTGATGACGGCACTTATTAACCCTCCAGCTCGCACTTGGCGGACCTGAAGTCGTTGACACACGAGGTTCTCTATGAGACTTATCGTACCGAGAAGTTGTCGAGGACCGTCCACTCGGATACACAGTATGTGAAGTTTTTTATACATCGAGCATCTCATCAACTACGCGGGTACGATAGCGACTCCTCTATTCTCCCAGAAGAGCTTGCTACTCAGAGCGTGCGTA
This sequence comes from Hygrophorus pudorinus, assembly GCA_003314045.1. Classification (NCBI taxonomy): domain Eukaryota; kingdom Fungi; phylum Basidiomycota; class Agaricomycetes; order Agaricales; family Hygrophoraceae; genus Hygrophorus; species Hygrophorus pudorinus. Next base: position 24,653 of record QLPF01006903.1, on the reverse strand, counting down.
TCAAAGAAGAGCAGCTGCGTAGGGAGGAAGAAAAGGTTCGTTGTGCCACAATATAATTCAGATTTGAAGGTTGATGGAGGTCAACAGCTTCGGGAGATCGAAGTCAAGGTGCAACGCGAGATAAATGAGAAGAGGCAAGAACTACTGGCCAAGGAAGAATCGCTCAGGTGAGATTCCTTAGGCATTTATATATATAATATCAGCTAATGCCATGATCTTCAGGAATCTCGAAAGTCGACTCGCTGCTCAAGGATCGCAGCCAGAATTCAGGGATTAGTGCCATCCAAAATATGTCTTCCCGGGAACCAGACCAAGCATCTATACCCTTTCTCTGTGCAGCCCCGTCGCCTTTCACGCTACAAACCGGATAATGTGCCAGTGATCTTGAGCAGTCGTTTCAGTCGTCGTACTTTTTTTCTTGAGTTAGGATATTTTGATAATTTTATCCACACATTACGCGAGCGGTGTAGAGATTGGAAGTCCGGTTCCCCACGTTTCTACAAGGCTCAGTTTAGTCAACCGCAACGCTTTTTGTCGGCATAAAAGGAGCATTTTCATCGTCAACGTCGTTGCCCGCCAGGTCGTCGTCAAACTCACCGTCTTCCTTGCAGACATTGATGTCAATTTCCATCGTTTTTGTCTGAACCTCCGTCGAGATTGGCCATATCGCGGTGGTGTCGGAATATCCTCCAGGCTGGCACTTGTCTTGCGATATCGACGTTTGCTCATCTCCAAAGTCATATTCGTCGTTTGAGTCCTTGCAAGTTCCAAACAATATCGCCACCTCGTTGACTGGCACGGTGACAAAGGACGTCCGATACCGCCAGGGGCTTTGGTTGCTGCATTATCGACCTGAGTTCACCATGAAACTTGGGTGGGAAACCCGGCCGTTATCTATCGCACAACATACGCGCGATTGGCACGACCGTTCTCAATCTACCGCAGGACCTTCTTCATCAATGGTTCCTCCCTCTTCATTCGTTGCTGCATCATCATTGTCTCAACGTCGTCGGTCTTCAGCAGCAAATGTACCACCCGCAGGTCCACCACCGAACCAGCCTATCCCGAGCATACCGCCTACAAAGCCAACCGAGTCATCGTCAGCGGCCTCTGATGACCATTATTTACCTCAGAATCACGTTAATGGCAACGGTTTACCCCCGATATCATATGCACGACCAGCTGCATCGCCAAATCTTACAGCTGTTGCAGCATTTTCTCAATCCCGGCCTGATTCTTCTTGGACTTATACCCCTCTACCTTCACTGGCGGCCCCACCGGCTGTCGATAGCCTTTCCGACCCGCCTCCGACGTCCATCCTACATTCGGCATCTTCTCGAGCTCTTACTCAACATCAAGAGATTATGCCTGATCGACTCTTATTGTCTCCACCTGTAGAAACTCCTCGTCCGACTACTGAATCCCGGCCTTCGTCCAGGCGAGCACTTACCAGGGCTTTAGAACTAGCAAGAGAAGCCGTAAAGCTGGACTCAACGAATAACGACCCCTTTGGCGCAGTAATAGCCTATGGTCGGAGTGTTGCGCTATTGAGCGAAGTAATGGAGCGGGTGAGGAGGGGCGAAGACAGCACGGAGTCGCACAGAAGGCGTAATGGGCGACGGAGAAGTGTAGTGGCACAAGAGGAAGAAGTGAGGCGGCTCAAGTCAATTGTGAGTAAATGTCTCGAAACGTACTTGCATACAGTGAACAACCATAATATTCTTCGTATAGCATGACACGTACGCCGACCGCATGAATATTCTTAGTTTGATATATAGCATACCTCCCATCCCTCACTCGCCATCTTCTATCTACACCGCAACCATGTCCGCATCTACTGACTCAACGCAACCCCCTTCACCTACCTCCATTTCCCCATCATCAGACTCCTCCGACCCCATACCACATACAACACCATATACCACAGATCATATCCAAGATGAGCCGTGCCGAGATTCTAATGATGATCACGACGGCGCGGAAGCTATAGGTTCTGCCATGTTCAATGAATGGACGTTCGATCCTTCCGAATCCATCGACTCTTCTGCTGATAACGGCACGTCAGCGAGGGCAGGTCCTGTCGCTCCCCATCCACCTTCAGCCTACCATCCGTATGCTGCACCTCCCAAAGTTGCAGATTCACACCCTCCCACCGCCGCCAACCCGTTGCCACCACTAAATCGTACCTCCCCACTGCGACGACCCCGTGCTTCGTCAGCACTACCCCCGCCTCCCCCGCCTCCCCTTAATTCTCTACCGCCCGCTCCAGCACCAGTCGTTCCTGAACCTCCTCCAGAAGCGTCTTCATCCCAAATCTCAAAGCATCTCGAAATTGGTAGGTCACGTGGCGACTCTGCGGGGCATAAGCGGACAGGATCTGGGAGTAGATTAGCTGCTCTGAAAGAGGAAGTTGAAAAGCATGACGATGGCCCACAAAGGTCCCAGTCCATGGATCTCGGGGTGGACACAAGCACCTTCCCCCCCGACACACCGCGGACAGCTAGACACGATGACTCCCATCCCATGCCTACACTACCTTCGTCGTCGTCGACAAGTTCACCTCGAAGTACAGCTGACAAGCCGCCTCCGTCGCCACGTTCATCGAACATGCCGGCCCCTCGCCCTCGAGGTGCATCAACATTGTCGGTCCGGTCGGAAGTGTCGACATCGCACCACCTTATCAACACTTCGACAATGATGGGTACAATTTCGCAGAGGCGATCTAAGACATCGGCCCCTCCCAGTACCGATTCGCCGTCGCCCACTGAATCGTCTCTTTCTGCAGGATCTGCCCCCCCTCCAAGCAGACTAACAGCCTCCTCCTTACCTGCTAATACTGCGAGTAGTCTTGGTATGGGAAGAAGTCGGGCGTCGTCACAGCCTGGTCGCCGGCCGTCTTTGGTCGGCGGTCGCATATCCCCGTTGGATCAACGGCCACCCTTGCCATCTACTGTTAGCCTGAATGGAAATGTTCCACGTAAAGCTTCTTTCCCGTCCAAGCTTAATCCAAGCCTCCAAGGCCCACAACTGGTGGTTCAAACTGATCTGACCTTGACGTATGGCCCGTCAACAGTGACAGCAACAACCCCGGCCACAGCTCTCGTCCCGCCGCCACCGATGCTCTCTGGTAATCTCCCAACAACACCTACATCCCCTTTACCTCCTGCACCGCCAACCGACGCACTCCGTAAACCGTATCATATGATGAACTTGTTACGCACTACCATGACTTCCAAAACTGGTGGATACGTGACACGACGCCTACACGTACCGCAGGAGGTTTGGTCGCAAGGAGGCGCAAAACTGACAAATGTGCTAGAGAAGGTGCGCGTGGTTGAGGTTCTATGCTCTGCGTTGGAGGATCTACAACTCTCCAGCACGGATTACTTTGGCGCGGGAAATGTCAGCAATGGCCTTGGACTTGGAATTGGCAGTATTGGGAGGAAGGAAGGGGAAGCTTGGATGATTAAATTGGAGGAGTTCTCATCTGTTTGTGATGGTGTTGTAGCCAACTTTGGGAAAAAGTTAGGCGTTGGGGAAGGCTTCGTTCTGAAGAAGACGAGCGGTGTAAGCTCATTTTGTTTCAGGATGTCAGAAATTTGACGGAATTAATTTCATGTAGGTGATAGCTTGGGGTGGCAAATTGACTCGGCAGTTTGACAAGTTTACGAACGGAAAAAAGTGCGATTTTAACTTCCTTATGGTGATATATATAAATATAAATATATTCATGACCTTTATCTTCGCACAGCCTCGATTCACCCGCCGCATATGTCGCCGGACTCACCAGACTATTTTCACATGCTCAGTTACTGGACGAACACACCCGAGCGCTGCTTTCTCAGCAGCCCATAGCCCCAGCATACGCCGCCTTGCCCATGGATATTCGTGCGGCTGCCGAGGTTAAACTGAAGCGTTCATCTGAATTCTTCGCTAGCGTCGTGTTGACGTTCGTCGTCCGGGACTTGTCGCAACTTCTCGACAAATATGCCAAGAAGTGCGAAAAATGGCTTGCAGAATGAGCGAGCCCATGGACCCGTCGACCTTTTTCCCATTGTCCTCTCTGTATTGTCGGGCTGGAGAACTCGAATGTGGTATTATTTCTGTATTTATATGTCAGGATTAGATTGTTCGCCAAAATGTTTAAATTTGTTTCTATCTGCCATCTTTTTACTATTCTTCTTACTGTCCATTATATTCGTTCCTATCCTCAAGCCTCATGGCTCGCGCTGTCCATCATCATCTTTTGCATATCATCACATTTTTGGGCTTGTGCCGTATATTGACACTATGTAGGATAACGACGCTTGCTTGCTCTTGCTCTTCATGGATGTAGACAGCGCGGATAATACACCACAAATTTCCAAGAGTTCAATTTGAATGTAGTACACGTCTTCGGATGTATGCATAACTATAGCTAATAAATAGAAAATACACCTATAGTGATTGAATGACCCGCAGAACTATGTAATACAAGTCGAGTACTGTCTTTCTGAGAAAACAAATCAGATGTTTACGAAGGCCTAACAGTCCGCTTCCCGCCCATGTCCGTGTCCACATCCATGGATGTCTGTGCGGTTTGAAGATCAGGGTCAGGTGTGGGTTCTTTCCCGCGCAGACGGCTGAGGATGTGTAGACGGCGAGCTGCAGCAGAGGACAATGAAAGGCCGAAAAGAGCCGACAGAGGATGGAAAACGCACCATAGTCTACTCTCACCTGTTCATCTGGCTCTTCATCAGAATCATGCAAAGGGTCTGTTGTGGTGACTACATGCCACGCGTCTACATCGAGAGTTTACTCAAAGCGTTTCGTTAAAATGATATGATATGCATACGTTGTAACATGGACCGAGTCGGATGAGCCCGTTGTCGAGGACGGGGAGGTATTTGCGGTACAGCTGGCTTCGCAGTGCCGCGATTGCTAGCAGCTACAGGAGTCAATTTGTACGGATTGTAGCGGGCCGATGGCGATGGTTCGGGTGTGTTAATGCGTCGGGACCGCGGATGGGGTTGTTGGGATGGGTAGTGTTGCATTGGATGTGGCGGATATGGCTCTGGAACTGGAAGTTCAAGCATGCTTGGTGGAAGGACAGTTGACACTGCGGGATGAGTGATTAATAATAATTTATCAATGCAGGAGACACGATATACCCGGTATCTTCTCATCCCGATCCTCAACATCCGCGACAGTAACAGAAACCGCCAGAGAATTCTCCCTCAATCGCGCCTGCGCCCTCTGTCTCTCCCTCCGGGCCTTATCCGCAGCTGCTTTCTTCTCCTTGGGCGTCAGTTTCGGTTTCTCGGCTCCTGTACACACGCCCTTTGACTTAGCCCCGCAGCAACATCATTGCCACTTTGTCGACCTTACCTTCACTGCTGGGTCCCGCTACATTGCCCCCTTCCTCTGCTGCAGCCGCAGCTACCTTCTTATTGTCCTTTGCTTTATCCATCTTGGCCTGAAACTCTTTCCGCTGCAGCAACATCTTCTCCCCCCACAGCTTTTCTTCTTCCTCGTCTACGTTCTCCGATTCCATTTCTTCTGAGGTGAGGGTCTTGAGCAATGGAATCTTTCCGGGATGAAGAAGGGCGTGTTTGTCGGAAAAGGGGTTTGCAGTGGTGCTGGAGGTGCCGTCACCATCGTAGTCATCATCTGTCGTGATAGAGGACGAGGGCAACTCGAGGTAGTGGTAGATTAGCCAGAGGAAGGCACGAGCTCGTGAGGACGAGGAGACGTGGATTGGGAGGAAGAGGTCAAGAAAATCGAGGGTGTTGTCGAAGTGCATTTGGGCTAGAGGCTTAAAATGGAAATCTGTGATGAACAACATCGGAGATGATACGAAATGACATACAGTAGCATGGTTGGCCATGACGAAGATTAGGTTGACTACGCTTGTCGGAGGAATTTTTCCGGACCTCTGTGGTCATCCCGTTTTAGCGTGGGATTGGGTTTCTGTGATAGTACCAGTACATACAGATCGAGATAGGATGTCAACAGGTGTGGAGGGGACGCCTTCTTTGGCTTCGCCGTCCAAAAGGCAGGATTTTAATATGTTCTTGATGCGAGGTGCATCCTGAAGATTGCCGTTTGTCTTTTGAAGAGCCGGAATTGGGTGATATGTGCGAATTGCTGTTTTCATTTCTGGAAAGACTGCGAGGATAGCAGCAGAGTTGACGAGGCGGATCCGAAAAGGTTGTGGCAAACAGAAGGAAAATATACTCACAAGCCATTGTAGTGTTTATCCTGCCAACGTTTGCGAGGAGGGCAAGCTTTGCAAAGTCGGTACCGAACTCTGGAGTATCGAGCATTTTCTCCCTCAAAACCTTGGATGCACGCGGTGATTTTACGAGTGCATTGACATACAAGTCATGAAATGTGACCTTTGTACCTGGTGGATGGCCACGTAAAGTATGATGTGAATCTGTAAAAACTGGGTGATTATCGCTGAATATAAAGTGTAGTAGGTCGTATTGGAGATCATGGCGAGTGAGGGGCTCGGCGTCGTTGCGCTTGATGGGGAGGGTCTTCCTGTGGACGAACTGAGGACTTGAGCGTCGAGACATGAGCCGTGAGTGAGTCACGTGTTTAGCCGTACAGAAACACCGGTCCACCGCACAGCTTTTTTTCTCCGGTGTGTCCCTTTTACACCCATCATCTGCGCTGGGAGTTGCTGAGCAGCTCAATTCGCCTCGAAATCGTCGTATCGATGCTGTCGTTTCCAGCTTTTTATTACCTTTCCTTCATTTTTTCTGTTTTTCTAGCTTTCGGTCAGGCTCTTCCAATACCACAAACTTCAACTCGAAACGTCACCTTGCCATTCAACAGCTCTGATATAAACTTCTCGCCCAACTGGGAGACCATATCATCCGAGTCCTCTTTGCCGTTTACTTTTTCCGATGTCATTGGCGCATCTTTCGGTATCATGTTACCTAGTACGTCGAATCCTTCACCTCTAGTACTATCTATATCTCATCCGTAAAATAGATGGCACCGTGGCTGTAGACTGTATCGGAGTGCCTAGGTCCTCTGGCGCTGCATATGCTGTCTGCATTGACTGCGATTTACTTGATGATACAAAGGGTTTATGGTCTCTTGTCGATGGGAATCAACCTGATCTGGCCGATCAAGATCATGCAACACCTGTATGTTCGTCATCGGATCAATCTCATGTCCATATTGACCTCCCGAGCAATTAGACCATCCTGTTCTCGGTCGTAGCCCTCGATCCCGCCGTAGTTCACTCAATAACGGTGACGAACATCCCCGACACCAGATTCAACAACACCAGTCAAATTACATTCCAGTCTTTGAATATCACGATCGCGGATAAATATGGTTGGTTTTCCCCAACTGCGCCCCTCTACCGTCCATTAACCACACTATGCAGGCGATTCAAGCACCGGAACTGCTGGGCCCACCGAGACGAGCGAGCCAACCGCCTCTGCGTCCGACTCCTCGGCTGAGCCTACTCCAAAGTCTGACTCTGAAACTTCGTCGTCGACGCCATCTGGTGCTGTACATGTTCAGGTGTCTCCCACGGCCCCCGCACCGTCTCCCATGGCCTCCGCTAACGCCAACAACAACAGCGGTTCCGCCGATTCGAATGCTGCAACGAAAACCCAGAAGGTTTCCAAGTCCGTTCTTGCAATCATTATTGTCATCTGTGTCCTCGTTCTCTTCTGTCTTGCTGCCGCCCTCATCTTCATATATCGTATCCGCCGAAAGCGTGCAGCCGCCAGGATCCACGACGCTGAAAGCCAGGATTACGGCAACTCACAATGGCTCCCCCCCAACCACGTTGTACCCTTCACCGGGATGCAAGAGGTCCCATTGTCGGCTACACCGGCGCGACCAAGGAATCCCTTCGAGGATCAGTTCCCCCCCAATGTCCCTCTGGAGTTGGAGACACCGGGTGATAGCACGCTCATGAACAAGAGGGGAATACGGCGACCACGTTCAAGCTTTGGGAATGGCTTGTATCCCGCACGCCGTTAGGAGTTGATGGATTTGATCCGGTTTCTGTGGATGGTTAGGTAGCTTTCATCCAGCTGAGCTGGATGTTCATGATCACGAAAGGTCTTTCTCAATTAACTACGCATTAGCATTGGTGTTTTCGATGCTATCTTACGACGAATGCATGATGTTTTCCCCTTTACATGAGTATATGCTATTACAGCTCACATGTCATTTAAATTAATGCGGTGGTATAACAATAATGTAAACTAAAGGAGAATGGTGTAGATAAGTGGTGTGGATTTTCCTTAAAATACAATGAATGAATGGGTGGAACGAGGGGTATGTCGAATGAAGGCGAGAGGAAAGGAACGCCGTAAAAACCTGCGAACAGAATGTAAAAACATACCTGGGAAGCACGATCCATCTTAATAGTCTGCAAAGAAGATTCGGTTTAGCAATCAAATCATCGGAAATCACAAAATTGACCACCAACCTTTCTGACTGACACATTCCAGCACGTCCACGACGACAGAACTTTTGTACATAAGGCCATGGTCTGCCCCTTTCACAACCTTGACATTGCAGTTATCCGGCCCCATGTTCCGCTCCATCCATCTCACAGCATTCTCCGCGATTTTCTCGTCCTTGTCCCCGTACCACACGCGTACTCTATGCGGATATGCAGAATAGGAAAAACCCCAGGGATGATTATCGTGGTTCAGGATTTGTAAGAGGTCATTGTGTGTGCCTTTTGCCGACTCAGCGTGTGACGCTGCGATGAGTGCGTTTCCCAGAGCGGCTTGATACTCGCTGCCGGGCCCAGTGCTGGTGTACGGCGTGTCATATGTACTGCGGACAGGCGAGTCGAGGAGGGATAGAGGTGATGATCGAGGAGAGCTGAATGATATTGATCGACGACCTTCGACGCGGGTGTGTGCATTCGAAGAGAACTTTTCAGGAGGGATGGGGAAATCGTCGATCAGTGTCTGCGATGTTTCTGATGCAATGGATTTTGTCCAGTTGATGTCGTCAAAGCCGAGTCCTACATCAATTGCAACGGGCCGTGGTAGCCTTGGAGTCGGATCAGACGCCTTTTTCAAGCCGGACGCAAACGATGATTTCCCCTTAAGAGACCCCATTGATCTAAGAGCCTTAAGCCTCCTTCCAGGGCTCGGCTTGTCCTCCGTAGGAGATTGAGGCTGTGATTTTGACGGGCCCCCTTTGAGTCGATCAATAAACCCTCTCGAAACCTTTCTTTTATTCGGTTTGCTATCGCCGCCAGGCACGCTGTGTTGGGTAGGTGTGCGGACCACTCCACCCAATGTGCTCCGGCTCTCGAACCGACCCTCAAAGTCACCCAAGTCGTCGTATTCGCTGAGATGGAGCGAACTGTTACTGGGACGTGGTTTGTTCTCGGGGGAGGACATGACGCTTAAGTGGCCGTTTGAGCGTGGAGGAGATGATTTGCGACTGGGTGTCAGTTTGGTATGCGCCGTTGCAGTCTGGACGTTGTATCCAATACCTTCATAGGCCAAGGTGGGCGGTTTCCCGATCATCCATGCTTGCAATTTCCACTCTGCGGCCTGAGCAGTCTTGAGGATACCATTTGGCACATATTTTAGCCACTTGTAGCTACCTGTTGAGGGGTATCACCCACTACGGTTGATGGTACTGTGGAGTGACTTACCGTTCTCGCTACCTCCTACCCAAGGTGCCAACAAACAAATGTCTCCGCGGATACGGTTTGGAAGTTTGTTAGCGAAGGAAAGAGCGTAAGGGGCGCCGGCGGAATGTGCCATGACACTACATTGTTCAATATGGAGCAAGTCAAGCACCTCTTCCACCACGGAAGCCCATTGCATAATGCCTTTTGCCGATTTGGGCCGCGGTTCCGTACGACCAAGGCCCCATCTGTATAAGTCAGATTAAAATTTAGGCTACAGTTCTTGAAAATAATGACGCACCGATCAATTGTAATCAACCTCAAACCAAGGCATTCTGCCATTTCATCGTACAGGCCCATTACATGTCTCACGCAGCCTAAACCCAAGAACACGACCAGTGGGAAGCCCGAAGGACTGCCCAAATCAGAAAGACTGACGGTGAGGGGATCATCATATGAGGCGTGAGGAGAGCGGGTGAGTTTCAGCAAAGTGGTGAGCCGAGTGGATCGCAGGTACTGTGCGACAGCTTGGTTGGCAGTAGGTTGTGACACCGGCAAGAAACTCGGTACCTCGAAGGGAGACGATGGAGGGTAGCTTGACGCTGCAGACGAAGAATATATGGAAGACTCGGCACCCAAATCAGAGCGGGGAGAGTATGTACTAGCATTGTCGGATAAGATCGAGTGACGCTTAGGGAAAGTATGAGCGTGTTGAAGTGGAGGAGCTGTGATCGTAGCTGTGACAAGTGATACGTTTTGATTTCGGAGAGTCCGTCGAACTTCGTCTGCTATGCTATCAATGGAAGAACGAGACATCAATTCGGCTTCTTCATCAGCTGTCAACGGTTCGGGTTCTGATTCGGGTTCTTCATAGACAGTGCCATGACCGTTGCTGCTGCCGTACATTGAAGACGACTGAGACGTAGGCGGTCTCGAGCGTACTTGTGCCTCAGGCGGTGCATGATTTCTGATGATCTCATAAATAGACAGCGGGACGGTCCTCGATATCTCCGAGGAAGGTGCTGTTGTGGGTCTGCGGGATGTTGTAATCAGCTTTTGGTTTGCCAGTGAAGGTGGAGGGTCGACATCTTCTAAAGTAGGGCGGTGGAGTGGTAGTGGAACTGTGATCGTTGCGTTGGACGCCGTGCGTGAAGAGGATGGAAGGCGGAAATGTCGTCGGCGATGGGGAGCAGGAGAACTCCGTTTTGGAGGCTCTTCGTCGTCTGAACTGTTAGATCTAGAAGGTCTCTCGCGCTCTCGTCTCTTCCCTCCTCCCAGGACAACACCCGGCGGCGGGGTGGGCAATGGGGGCTGATACAACGGGTGGTGTCCAGGTATACCAAACCGAGCCCGACTCATACTGCTCCCCATGATGTCATCACCGCCATTCATTCCATCCACCAAAGCATCCATGGTCTCTACACCGGAGATCGGAGCAGCAACCTCTACGGGATAACCTCTAAAAGATGATATATTATCGACTGGAGTCTGGGGAGGCGTATCGTAATGAGTTTGAATGGATGAACCGGAGAATAGAAGAGGTGGGATAGGTGATACGTCTGCCCAACGAGGAACTTTGCCTGATGGTCCAGTCCGAGACCGAGACCGTGGATATGGATACGCCTTCGGGGTTTGTTCACCACTAACTTCATCCTCTGCTTGATCAAAGCTCGGAAACAAATAAAATGGTTCCGTTTGCTGTTTCACACCCTGGCCTTTCTCTTTCCGTTTCCTACCCGACGATGAGGAATCGTTGTGGTGCGAAGGGTCAGTTCTGGCTGGTGACACCCGTCGTTGTTCTCGTTTGAGGGCAGTTTCTGTAGGGCTGGAGGTTGGTCTCGGGTATACGTCGAAGTACGTCTGCTTTGGTCTGGTAGGCAAGGCTGAGGGGTCGGGTACAGCTGGAGGCGATTTGTTTTTTTCTCGTCGCAAAGACAAGAATGAAGTAGTTTTTCGAGCGACGCGCTGGGTACTAACGCTAGGTCCCTGCAATGGCGAGCAAACGGCGACAGACTGCATTGATGATGGAAATTTTGTGGTGAAAAACTTGAAATGAATGTGAGGAAAAGATGGGTGTTTAGAGCATGCCGTGGATGGTCGAGGGAACTAAAAGAGGATTTAAATAATAATTTAGCGTTGAGCTCTACGCTGCTCGCTGTCGTGGATGGTGGAATGCAGGATTCCGGTCAGTAAAACTCATATACTTTCCTTACTAAATCAGGCCAGATGTGGCGTCGTTCCAAAATATAATTTTATTCAAGGGTGCTCAGCGCGCTCAGCACTCAGGACTTGGTACTTGGCAAAGGGTAATAGACGCACGAATGGGTCTTCTTTTCGGTCCTACGATAGCTGGATATTTCTCACGACGGACGCTTCCAACACCGGCTTCCCCGTGGCTTTCGACCAATGCGCAAAAGGAGGATAATTCGTACCCCACGGCGTGCTGAGTCGTCGTAAAGAGGGCAATGCACCGGAACGAATAAACGTAACCCATTCCAGCGGAGTGACCCGGACCATGCGCCCAGAAATGACCAATTCTTCTAAACTCTGGCAAACCTGCCCAATTGAGCTGAGCGTTTCCAGGTCCATTTCCATACCCAGAAGGTAAAGTTGGCGAAGTGATGGGCAGTATGTAGTTTCTTCGTCGAATAGGCGTTCATCGGACCGGGCATCTTGTCGCACTTCGTAGTGCAGATTCTGGAGGGTGGGGCCGCAGAAGTCCAACATGAGCCTGATATGTTCATCAAACTCCGAGGCACTTGCAGCCATCACGAAAAGGTATTGGAGAGATGACCATGATTGATTGAGAAGATGATGAATATATCCGCCGATTATGTGCACGTCATCGAGAATAAGATGGGTAACTTGAAGCTGGTATGGGATGGAAGGATATATTATGACCAGTTCGATGTGGGACAACTTTAGCCGTCTCAGGTTGGGGAACGTAAACGCCAGGGCATCATCCCATTCCAGCGATGCAGGTTTTCGCGAGCGGATGCAGCTGAATGCCTCGTTTGGCACTGCGCCGTCGATGTGCATTTCGATGACTGCCTGTGAATTGGTCAAGGTGCGTAGAAATCGTTCTGCCTTGACCGCTAACTCTCCACCCAATGTGACAGATCTCAAGCCATCGAGACTCAGAACAAATCTGAGGCCTCCCATATCTGTCTGGATTCCATCGTGCGCATAACGGTCAGTGGTTGGGCGAAGGTCGATGCCCTGGAGAAGAGGTTTGAGAGATGGATTTTGGGTTAGTGTCCGGGCAAGTAAGGAGCAAGCCCTAAATGAACGTAAACGAGGACAGGAATATAGGCGTTTTCTCACAGGCGCCAGCCAAGCTGTAGAAAGTGTCACCAAGGAAAGGAGATCTCGAATCCACCAGTGATGGTCACATTCGAGGAGGACGAGGATGAGGTCGTCAATAAATCGTAGTTGCATACGTCTCCTGCACTTTGTTTGATTATTGGCAGGGGTATTTATTGGAGAATATTGGGACTGACCTATGGATTGAGTCAGAAATACGGACACTGGCAGCTGCACCATCACGCCGCGTCCAAGGCGCTCGACCCTGGTTAGAACATGACAGCTACATCTCCACTCTACACTCTACAAACTTCTTCACGCCCACCGAAATCGTGGGCTCAACTGCTCAATGGCTTCCTGTTCATGATCACCTTTAACCTTGGCTGCCTCATGGTCAATGGCTCTCAATTCGTCTTCCTCATCTCCTTACGAATACTACCCTTTGTGTGGGCGACAAGTCTGTACGATAAGGGCATAAGGTGGACTAAAGGCTGTTTTGGTACCTTGCTGGGTGGGTTTTCCAGCCACGACAGTGTCCTAGTCACCTGAAAAGGCCCGTGCAGTCTTAATGTGCCAGTGGTTTTCCCCCACAAAGCTGAATATTAGCTTCGAAAGAGAAGGAAAAGGTCGTTTTACTGAGGAAGAAATCGAGAGCATCATTGTAAGAGATAAAGCAGGTCAGGTAATAGCGTTGAACCTACCAACGAAATCGGTTGTGGTTGCGAACCACCAGGTAAATGTACAATTTCCTTTGCAACTTCAAGATCGCTCATAACCCCTCAACAAATCTAGGTTTACGCTGATTGGTGGTATGCGTGGTGCCTAACCTATTTTATGCAAACCCACAGAGACGTCTTCATCGTTCTCAAGAAAAGCTTGAAATGGGTCCCCATCGTGGGCTGGGTATGATCCTACGTCTTCGTATTCTCCCACCCAAAGTGCTGACCACGGATTTAACCAGGGGATGCAATTCTTTAACTTTATATTCCTCGCACGATCTTGGGCATCTGATCGAGTGCAGCTGGCGTCCGATTTGTCGGCATTGGGAAGACAAGCGGAACAGCAAGATAAACCTTTGACATTGATTATCTATCCCGAAGGAACTCTTGTGAGCAAAGACACGAGACCTATCAGCAAGAAATATGCAGACAAATTAGGAATTGTAGGTGACTCAACTAAACTTTTAGAGCTCATGCTGACAATTATACCAAGCCGGATTTGTCGAATGCTTTACTTCCTCGATCCATGGGATTGCAATACAGCCTACGCTCCCTCTCACCTCGCATACCTTCCTTGCGTCTAATAGACATCACCATGTCATATCCAGGTAAGGTATCCAGTTGGTCATAAGCAAACATACCAACCTCGTGTCTAGGTATTCCTGTGATGGGCTATGGCCAGTCTTATTACACCCTGAGATCCATTTTCTGTGACGGGGTGCCTCCACCCCTCATCCACATACACTTGCGGATGTTCGACGTAGCCAGCGAGGTCCCTATAGGGGATGTTTCAGCAAGTAATCCTGCCGTTCTTCCGGACCGATCACCAAACATACAAGCAGTAGAAGTCGACATCCCTGAGGCAGAGAAGACTCGATTTGACCTGTGGTTGAGAGAGCTGTGGCAGGAAAAAGACCGGATGATGTCAAAATTTCTCGAGACAGGGTCGTTGGTCAGAGTCTCTCCGCCGGCCGAGCCGAAAGCTAGCGTGCTGGTCCCGCTGAAGCTGCGGCAGAAGCGAGAGATATTTGACGCGTTTTGTTTCTTGGGACCTGCTGTAGTGTGCTATGTATGGGCGAGGGTCAAGCCTTCATAAACTGTTGTAGAGTGGCGGATGTTGTCCCATTATCAGAGGATTGTACCAAGTTAGCACATGTGAATGCACGTATCATGAAGTCACCGGCCTAAAATGAGCTTTCCCGCTGCTCTTTTATCTTCCTGACCATGAATAAACTTGTATCCAAGAATCTCTCCACACAGTTTACAAGACAACCCTCCTCGCTTCGACTGAAACCAGTGGACGGTACGCCGGTTATACACCTGGACGAGACTCAATTTCCAGTTGCAAAGACGTGGTTATAACACACTTGTCCCAGCACAGGCTTGTAAAGTTATGGACCGATGACTGGACGCGCGCCCGAGCCTGCTCGACCTCCAGGAAGTTTTGAAGCTCTTTCTAAAGGTTTGTTTTCAGAAAGTGGAGTTGGATGGGTTTGAAGACGAACCTGGGTAGCTGGATCGAAATTTTCTGGCATTTTGCTGTTCGGTGCGTCCTTGATAAACTGGAATAATTTTTTTCTCAAGACGGGAAGATTGGTCCCAGATTGTGTCACGTGCCCGTGCACTGGTAAAATTGCAATATTGAATATTTGCACCCGCGAAGGTTCTATCAATGGTATAACTGCTAGGTATGGCAAATAATGTCTGAACTCTACGAGTTTTACCCTTCCTTATCCCCCCCTTTTGCATTTTAAAAAATAGATATATTGATCTCAGGCTGGCGGTCGCCGGCCTGACACTCAAGGGCTCTTCGAGCTTCGCTTCCGCTTTGGGCATACTTGTTCTTCGGAAAACTTGGCGCTCAAGTCGCGAATAGACCAAGGCAGGAGATACACGTGAGACGCTCAACAGTTTTCACCCTTTGAATGTGCGATTAAGGGAATACAGCTCTTCCGCCTCGTGCTCTTGACTGTTTGCCTCGTGCAGCTTCCTTTGCTGCCCTTTCTTCATGGCGTCCACCTCTTCCAAGCATCCCCCTTTGTCCTGGCCTGTAGAGTCTATTTCACCGTGAGTTTTTTCTTGTCAATTTATCACCGACGATGTCAAACGACCCTCAATTATCAGCGTGGGATATCTCAGCCGCAAAGCATTGCCAATTAAACGTAACGACGCAGAGCCACTCACTCGAGCGGATGTCCAGTTTGATCTGCTCAACAACATCTTTTCCGATACAAGAGCCGTATTTACCAACCAGACTCCCAGCTCGCCCCCTGCCAAGATCACTTTCAGGGAACTCTACGTGAACGCACTATCCAACTCAACTAAATGCTCCAAAGTTCTAAAGGACAAAATGGTTGAAACGCCCGCGTTTGCCATCGAGCTAGCAAAGATATCCCTGCTGACAAATGTCGGCAGAATCAACACGACCATGGCTTGTGCGTTGGCTGAACCATTCTCCTCGGCGGCTTCCTTCCTTCCTAATCAATGCCAGTACAGTCTTTCCTGAGATGAAGACTGCCCTGAGGACTTATCATCCCGTTCCGTCCCTGCAGAAAACGGACGGGAATGTTCAGGATGCTCCTCGAATCAAGAACTGTCTCAAAGCTGCCCTTCTACCCTCAGAGTTCAAATCGGTTCCGCCATCGACCCCAGATGAGATTCTGGAAAAATCCGTAAGCTATCTGTCTCCTCTCCCATTGGGTACAGACTAACGATGTATTGATAGCGCGCCTTCCAGATCCCACCTACAAGCGTCGTGAATCTCATCTTCGTGCTAGCTAATCACGCTGCGGTACGGATACATTTATGATTCTTCCATTCTTCCCCCTGACCGTTTCATCTAGCCCCTCGCCAGTGTTCACTTCGATGCAACGTTGAGCTTCCTGGATCTCTTTCTGCCAGGAAAATTATCGTCCATCGATCGCGCTCATGCTTTCCTCTGGTTGATCTTTCATTACTTGGAATCCCCCAATGCGCAAAATCCATTCCATGACGAACACTCACGTAACAATCCAGGTAAAGTGCCGGCCATACGCTACCTCTCCGCAGCAGAGGTGAGGATGAACAACATCGACACGCCCGAGGAGATCGAATGGGGGAAAAGGATGGCTATTCAGAGAAATGCCTTCCTCCAGAAACTCGTTTCTTCTACCAACAACGATAGGAGACCGAGACATTCCCCGCTGACTTCAGCCCAAGGTTTTCATATCCGTTCTGAAGATACTGTGTATGAACTGAGCCACTTTAACAGCATCTCCTGGACTGAGGACCCCACATCAACAGCAGCGACAAGGTCCTTCAGGACAACGGGATGAACCATCATTTCTATACTATGTCCCCGGGCCTCCGCCCAGGGAAGCAGTTCCGCAGGCAGTCAGAAATACAACCGCAGACAGAGGTATGCCCCCACTCGTAATAGGCCATCTTCATAATTCAATCCTTTTATCCAGCACCCGCCCAGCTTCATGATGGTCAGCGACAAGAACGCACTATGCTTCAGCGTACGTCCAATATATGTAAATGTTTGGCTGGGTCAATTGAACATACGTCTGGTGTAGAGGCGTGGCAGAGTGTGATGACGTCTGATCCCCTCGCGGACTCGGATGAAGATATCCTGGATGAACATGCTCGACTTGACTGCTGTAAGCCGTCGTACCCTCCCTAGATAACCAATTGCCAGTGAATGATTTTACTTTTCACTAGCACGTCGGCTAGAGATCATTAACCGCTTGCGGGGAAGATCTCCGACCCCTGAACTCGTCACTGCCGATACTGGAGGACAACTGATCGGCCGTTTCCAGAATGTGGAATCCTGGGATGCCTAGTTGGGCACAAGAGTTATAGTACAACGTACATGACAAGTAATTTGAAACGTCGATTCGTATACTCTAGGGAAATATAATATTGATTGTAACCTTGCTCATGCAGCTCTGATTCATAAAAGGACCGCGACAAGTATTAGGTAAACGGGACACAGCCTATGACGTTCCAAGTTCCAGAGTAAAATGATAATTCGGCCATGCACAGTCCAGCTTTACATGGGGAAGATTTTTACTGTGCTTTTCAAGTTACCGTTTTCCGCCTGAAACAAGTGATTCCTAAAAGATCCCGAAATCATATCATACACCGTCTCCACAGGGAAAAGTTCAATCCGATGCCCAGAGTCCGCGAAACTTGAATCTGTGACAATGGAAGCTTTGACCAGGTCAGAACGCCCCGGGTAAAGTAAGAACCGGATGCTCAAAACCGCCGCGTGCCTTGTGCAGACCAAGCTCAGGAGGACAACTTTGCCTCCTCCATTTCTTCTTGTCGTCTTTGTTCGCTCCTTCGCCATCATGTCCGGTAATACTATCATCGGATGGCGAGTCGGTCCGCCGTTTAAGGGCTGAGAGCATATCTCTCGACATCCTCCCACGGGATTCCAGAGCAAGCAGATTCGACTCGGAGAGTTGCGTCGGCGAAGTGGTGGATGAACGGGGAACGACGAGGGTTGTGACAGTAAGATTGGGCAGCCCGGGCGAGCGTGGGGACAATGGAGGAAGGAGTTCGGCCTTTATAGGCTTTGGGGAGTTAATAGGCGGAGTCCGGACGGGCATCTGCAAACGACCCACTCCGATCGAGAGTCTCGGCTTGGACTTCGTAGTCCCCTCTTCCACAGGGTGAGGAAGGCCCAGCGGCTTAGTTTGCAAAAACGCTGGGAATTTAGTGGACGAACGGCGAGACGGCTCGAGTTGCATGGTTGGGGCAGACATCTGACCATTGATGCTCAGATGAGCACTTATTTGGTCAAGGGATGGGATGGGTTTGCCCGTCTTGGTCTTGTGTGGCAACAGACCCTTCAACGAGACTTTGGGAGCCGCGTCTAGCGTTGTGGTTTTCATATGATCTGGGAGACGGAAGTCAACCTGTTCAACCCAGGGTTCACGGGCCATGAAGGATTCACATGAACCATCGTCGTTAGCCAAAGACTCAAACATGGAAAGGGGGGAAACGAGACCGGGGGAGGGCAGACTGTAATGAAAAATGGCAGGAGAGTCGGGAGGGGTCTTGGGAGTGCAGACGGCTGTAGGTGAGGGCGGAGCAAGCACCTTGGACAAGAAAAGTGCACGACGCTCCACTGTTGACTGGTCAGTGGCGATGATATGATGTTACAAAGTAGAGTAAAGTACCTTGCTTAGTCTTGTGAGCTTTGAGAGCGATCTCCTTACGAAGATCTTGAGCTCTCTTGGCACCCACAGCAGCGTGTCTCTCCCTTGAAGCCTTGAGCAACATATCGAAACGGTCACGCTCTAGTCCTTTCGAAGGAGTGACATTTTCGAGAGGACGAAGGGGCGACAAAGACTTTCCGAAACGAGTGGAAGTGAGAGGAGGGGTGAGATGGGTGTGTCTGAACGCATCTTCATCACTGGGCTGCACGTTGGAAGAGGCGAAGGGAGAGTACGGTTCAACCTGTGGCTCTTCTGGAGGGGCAAAAGAGATGTAGATATGAGGAATTGAAGACTTGGTGAAAACCATGAGTATCTGAGTCGATAGGAATATTAAGGCGTAAGAGGCGACCAGCACCAGCACCAGACGGTATGAGAGGAGAGAACAAGAGACGGACGGCGGTGGCAGACTAGCTGTAAAGACAATTGGCGGGAATATATTCCCTTTTTATTGTAAATTTACATATTTAACCGGTTGCTGATCCCTCGTTTCCAAGCACTCCTCGTGAAATTTTACGGAACTCAACTCACATCCCGCCGTAGCCTTCCTCAATAGATGTCGTATTACCGCCTTGTTCCGAATATAAAACTCTCTCTCAACCAATATTCATGCTCTAGATTGATATTGTTCCGTTCCAGTTAGGTTTCCTTGATCGCTTGGCTCAATTTCTCCTTGAACAGTTTCTCCGCATCTGTCCACACACGAGCCATCTTCCTGTCGGGAAACTCCAGCAGTGACGAAAGGAGGTCCGAGCTGAATTGTTCAGAAGCCTCTCGAGGAAGTAGCGTGGGCAGATGATCAATAGAAACCACGGACAAAGAAGGGTTTCCTCCGCTATCATGGAAGCAAAGGGTCAACGATGCCTTGATTGTTTACAGCAAAATATAGACTCACCCCACGTCGACACCTACAGTTGGCTTTGAAAATGTAGTATTTACGTTGTAGATCGGGATCGGATTGAAAGGATTCGTTGTGTCGCAGCTAACGTCGACAACAACGGTCAGGCGCCTGCTCTCCCCTGCTGCTACAATCTGATCCCGGGTAATGAAGGGGGGGATGGCCGAGTTGAGATAGATGCAGTTGACGAAAATGTCAACCTCAAGGATCTCAGGGAAAGGTCCACCCTTGGCAGTTTCAGCCAGGTCCCACTTCAAGATGTCGCCGCTGAAATGCTTCACTCAGCACACAAAGTGGTGTGGAATTGACAGAACCACTCAACTCATCCAACCCGATCTTTCTGAGAAGATCTACAGCACCTCGTCCACATCTTCCCAAGGCACCGATGACGAGAGCCTTGAATCCTTTTCCACTACCGCCTAATATACTTTTAACTGCACTGATCATAGCGGCCTCGTTCTCAAATGGCTTCAACGGCCCCACCATCTCACCCCTGTTATGAGCCGCCAATGCAATTGCACCGGCAGCCGCTCCAGCAAAACCAGCGTGGAACCCGAACGCCGCAACACGCCTTCCTTGGGCGTCAGTGAGGAACTCGAGATCGTATAGCGACCCTCCTCCGCGATGGAAGCGGGAGAGAACGGAAGACCATCCGGCCTGTTGCTTGTAGCAATGCGCGAATTGGATGTGGGTGTGAGGCAGTGGATCGTTGGATTCAGGTAACTCCTTCAGCCCAATGATAGGCGTAGTGACCGGGGCATTTGGCCAGGTATTATTGTCTACCAGCGTGCACCCAACGCTGTATTCCGTTTGAAGAGTGAAGAGGATATGCAAACAATTTAGATCTGAACGCACGCTTCATATTCAGCATCGTCAAATATTCTTTGTTCATCGCGTTCGACGCTGATGTCGAAGCCCGCATCAATGAGCTTTTTGGCTGAGGTTGGAGTCACTGCAGCACGACGCTCGAATTCCTTCTTCTCACAACGGAGCCAGAGGGGTTGTCTAGCCATCAAGATAATCCGAGTCCAAATGCTGGAATAAATAAAATTCGAGTCAGAGAGGTCACGTGGATAAATTATTCTCCATGAGGGACTCTGATCCAAGGTCAGAGGCAGATACTGAATCGCCCAGTGATGAACTACTCGACAAAAGTGAAACAAGCGTCCAAGTGAGCATGACTCTCCATCAACTCCATTGTCTACAACTTCATCTCGTTTTTCCCCAAGAAATGTCTCCGGAATGCCGAGGAACTTAAATCAGAAGGAAATGACTATTTTCGCGCCAATCGGTGGGACGAAGCTTTAAGTGCGTACAGAACCGCGCTCGGGAGATTACCAAACAGGAAGGAACCACGAGGGACGAAAGGAGATGACTTCCCATCTGAAGAGGACGAAAGTGCCCCTAGAGAGGAAGATTCGAAGAACGATGAAGCAGATAAGACAGAACCTTTGGCGAATGCGACGACAGAACTGGAAGGACAATGCGCCAAGGCCAGAGCTACATTGAATGCCAACATCGCAGCGTGTTATGTTAAATTGGTCAGATCAAGCATCTCTAAAATGATCTTCACTCACGCGCCCTTCGATGTGTCAGGCTGACCATAAAGAGGTCGCGAAGGCATGTACACAAGGTCAGCTCATAGAAACTACTTAGTCTCTTATCTCGTTCAGGACGCCTGATTTTGTCTCACACAGCCCTCCTCGACGACCCACAATATGTAAAAGCGCTGCAAAGGCGCGCTTCGTCGAACGAAAAGATCAATACATGGTCATCACTGACTACAGCACAAGGAGGTTCGTTATCCAAATAGTTCGCAAGCATATCTAATCGTAGGTCAATATACAGATTACGTGACTCTTCTGACACTGCTTCCTGCTTCTTCTCCCTCGAACAGGGAGGTAAGGCGATGTCTGGAGGCTATCAAACCCCGCGTTGAAGCCGCCCAGAAGCAAGAAACTGCTGAAATGTTTGACAAGCTCAAAGGACTTGGCAACAGCATTTTAGGTGCGTAAGAAAGGCTATGTCCGGGAAGCATGAAGTATTGACACACATCAAACTCGAGGCAACTTTGGTCTATCGACGGATAACTTCAAATTTGAGCCCAATGGTCAGGGAGGCTACTCAATGAATTTTGGTCGATAATTGCTATGATAATATCACTGCTTAGCGTCGGGGAAGTCTTTATTTTCGGGACATTACAAGGGTAGACTTGTAAAACGGAGGTAACGGTACGACACACTCAGTCAATGAAAGTAGTGGGGTTACGGAAGATCGTAATGGCTTTCGGTGGCCAAACCTATAAAAAAAGGCTCAATTTCGTGGGCGCGCACACGTTCATCCTCAACAGTGCTCACCCTCGCGACCAATTTCGCTCTAATCAAGGCCACAGACACAGGGCCGTGATCCCTCGAATCATTGGAATAAGCAGCATTATCGCCACTAACCCAAACATGTCCCTTCGGCACCAAAACATGCTCCTCAGAAGGTGCCTTCAGTCCCGTGGGATCGACACATACTATGTCGCCCGGAAGCCCGATAAGACGTTTACATACGATGCGGGAAGGGTCTAGAGGAGATCTGAACGTTATAAGGTCCCCCCGATCGAGTCTCTCGGGATGAAGCCGGTATGAGATTATGTTCTCTATGACGAGCTCGCCGGAGTTCGCCAGCGTCGGCAACATGGATGGGCCTGCTGTCTAAAATTTGGTGAAGGACACTATTAGTGGGGAAGAATTCGTGATACGCACGCATGAAAGTGTTCCGACATAGTCAGTGAATAAATGACATGCGCAAGCCAAGTTGATGCCCTAAAAATTTGTAAAAAAAAAACACAAGACTCTAGAAATATGATAGAATCAAACCTGTAAGCTAATGAATCCGATTCGCCGTAATTTATAAGAAAAAGGCTTTGAACTGAAATTTTTTAGTGCACGAGGGAACATAAACTTACAGGTGGTAATATGTTCTCACGGCTAGTTGTATGTCGTCCTTCAAGCGAAAGACCACCTCAAAACAATCAAGTCCACCAACTGGCACTCGTCCTTGTCCGTCAACGGCGTCGACGCTTCTTACCTCTTCCGGTATACCCTCTCTTGATGATATTCTTGGTGGAGGATTACCCTTGTCCTGCTCTTTACTCGTCTTAGCTCCAGATTCTCATTCCGCGTACGGAGAGCTTATCCAGAAGTATTTCATCGCACAAGGACTTGCTTGTGGCCAGAATCTATGCGTTATCGACCACAATGCGAATCGTTTTGTTCAGGAATGTATGTGGATACCAGGGAACCCCGTCTCACTCCCATCCGCAGATGAGGAAGATGACGAGAAGACCGGCCAGCACGACGATAAGATTAAGATCGCTTGGCGATACGAGCAGATGAAGAAGTTCCAAACAACGATCGCTTCCTCTTCAACTTCGTATGTGAGTTTCTTTGACATCACCTCTAGCAAGGGTTAATTAATGAGGAACAAAGGTCAGCGGAGGAATATTGTCACACGCTTGATCTGACGCGTCAAATCCCTGCCTCAGTCGTTGAGGGTGCAATTGCCTCTAAGCGTTTAATTTGTATGAGCGTGGACCCTGGCGAGGAACAGTCAACGACGAAGATCATCAATCAGATTGTGCAAATCTTGAAAGGTGAGGAAACTACGGCTGATTCGAAACCCCTTAGACTATGCATCCCTTCGTTGGGATCGCCCCACTGGGGTGACCTCGGCAGCCAGGTATTTGTGGTTTGACATCGCGACGTGGTTACTTCTGAAAGACTCTACAGGATATATTGTATTTCTTGCATTCCCTTCGGGCGCTCCTTCGCCGATATCCACATGCTTGCGCCTCCATATCCCTTTCTCCCCATATTTCTACAGATACCTGGGGAGGAGAGGGCTGGATGGAAAAATTGGGATGGCTTTCAGATGCAGCCATCACTTTGTCGGCGTTCACCGGTAAACGACGTATTAGGCACCGAATTGATTGAAACTGATCTGAATATCAAACAGCTAATCCTTCACTTTCTGCTATCTTCCCTACCCATCATGGGCTTTTCCACATCCACGCCTTGCCTGCCCCACACACGATTCTTCCTCCGAGTGATAAGTACTCGACGCTGCGCGGGCTCTCATCTTCTGCTGTATCCGCCGGGGGAGGTGGCGAAAACAATCTTGCATTCAAGTGCATGCGTAAACGGCTGACATTCGAGACGCTGCACTTGGACCTTGAAGGGGGCGTTGGAGATCGGCGAACGACACCTTCATCGAATGCTATTGCTCGGGAAGCCAATATGACACATAAGATGGACCTAGAGGCTAGCACAATAGCACAGCCTTCAACAGACGCCGCTGTGGAGGTTAAGTTGGAATCTCCCGAGAGATGTGAATCTACCAGGGAGGATAATGGGATTGTTAATGTTAAGGTGAAGCCGAAGAAGAGGGTAGCATTTCGTTCAGATAAGCCTGATCTGTATGATTTTTGATAATTCCATCATATGTTGAGTGTAAATTAGCTCGTCCAGTCGTATGTAAGAGGAGCGAGAACTGTACATAATATAATACAGGGACGCATCAGTGATTTTTGCCGAATATTTCCTCGCCTCTCCACTACTTACTTGGCTCGCTGTTGCTCACGACGTTCCAGCTGAATTCAGTGCCGCCGCATCAAGAAATATGTAAGTGGCGGATACTGATTTTGCTTCAAGTTCACGCGTACTCATGTCAATGGAACCCGCAGGGTTTTCCAGGTACAATCTACAAGGTCTCTGAACAAGGTGTTGCCTGCAATGCCAGTCGAGGAACGGGTGTCGTGGATTGATATTAGGAGTGAGTATACATATTTGGTAACACTTGGTCGTCGTCGTCGTCGTCGTCGTCGTCGTTGGACTTGGTTACTACAGTACAAGTTTTACTTTTAAAAT
>QLPF01006876.1:0-13308 GCA_003314045.1 Hygrophorus pudorinus | reverse complement strand
TTCATAGGCTCAGCATTCCATCTCTTCTATTCACATAGATGGAGAAACGTTGGTATATTCTGCTCTTATATTTTATTTAATGTAAGCCTTGCGGACTATCTTCGGCGCCCATCGCAGCTAACCCTTTATTGCAGATAGCTATGCTGTTCTTCCTGCCATCTTCATTAGGTCAGATAAAAGTGTATGGCTCTCGGAAAGCATAGGATTGTCAGGTACAACTATAGAACCGCCATGTAGGTACACATAGAACAACTCGTAGCCCCTTGTCCCAATTTACAAATTTTATACTGTGCTTTGCCGTGAGCTGCTTACTATTTGCCGGATTGCAGACAGTGTTGCCGCAAGGTGGGGAACCAACTCGACTTGAGTCGGTTACCAGGCGCCTCAACTTGAAGGATGAATACACATCTTCTATAGGTAGTACAGATTGAAGAAGAGCTGGAGCCCTCGAGGCAGCAAGACGGCAAGAGGAGGCTGAGGATGGGAGGGTTGTACAATTGTGGATGAAGAATTGGCACACTTGAAAGCTTTGAAGCACAGGGTGACGGAAATACCTGCATGATATAGGTGTCATAAGCCTGTACTGAGGGAAATTTTTGATCTATTCTGCAAGTGCTCTCGTTTTTCGATGCTTCACATCTGGGTGCCCCAAAAACTCGCGCACATGCGGTCACTTCCACAAAGCCGTTGCTCTATAGATCTATCGCTCGCGTTCTTCGCCCTGACTGCCAGTGGAACTAACCGCAATTTATTTTACAAAAAAAGCTACATGACAAGGATTTCCGAAACCGCTGTAAATTTACCCCAGACCTGGCAAGCCGAGACCTGTCGGCAAATCAATCCTGCAACAGGTCAGTCAACGATCCCCCCTGATGACTCCCCTTGGGGGGCTTCACCACTAGATCAGCTTGTTGGCTGGAGGTGGAGGTACAGCTGAACATCAATAAGTATTGACAAAAATGAACAAAAGAACTCACAGACGCATTCTCAGTAAGAGTTTCCGATTCGAGCTTTGCATTTCCGTCCCAGCCCGGATAGCACGAGCAAACAAATCTGTGCGGTAATCAGTCTTCTTGGCTTGCAGAATCTGACCAAACAATAGACGATGAGTACAAAGGCAATCCGTGACATACGTGCCTATACCTTCTTCTGACTGTCAACTCTCCCTTTAATGTCGCCAGATTGAATGAGTGCCACGACTTGTTGTTCCACTTCTTCTATGGACCAGCCAAAGGCAGCACTCATCCGATCGAGCTTGATGGAAGCAAACGGCTGGAAATATAAAACCACGGCCCAATTGCGAATGAGATTCGTGAGGTCGTGAACGTGTGTCGTGAGGTGAATGTCGACATAGTGGCGTGTCTAGTAGTAATGATGTAGGCATAAAGAAAGTACATATCGAAACAAACAAACGTACTGAATATCGTGATAGAAGTTCGAGGACAGTCTTGAAATTGCTGTTCATATATGCCTCGACTAGCTCCCGAACATAAGGCTCCTGTTCCATGTAAGCTCCAAACGTCGAGTTCTCCAGCACTTGCGACTTGATCACGGAGCGTGATAAACTAGACAATGCGCACAACGTGCCGTATATAGCAATATCCCCTGGCGCAACAATCTAGCACTTGAACTCAGTTTCACGATAATAAACCCGGTGCCCTCGGGACGTGCCTTTCCGACCCAATCACCAAGCCGGCTCGCAGGCCCAAGATTCAAGAAAGCAGTAGCAGCTTTTTCATAGTTCGCTTGACCGAGATGTGAAATGGCAGTAGCAAAGTCGAGCTTCGATTGCACCTTGTCTCGCTCCGCGGATCTCTTTGTCGGTGAGGTGGTGGTGGTGGGGGCGGCAGACGAACTACTTCCAGCATTGGCGGTAGACGCAGCGGTTGCGTCGAGGGCTGCGTCGGCCTTGAAAACATACGTTGAAACATGAGCGTAATTTTTTTGCTCGATCAACAGCTAATTCAAACAGTCAGCAGCGCACTAGTGCGATAGCCGGCGAGAAACGGATACCTCAAGAACAGACAAACACATATCAAGTACATGTTGACTCGTTGTGCAGAATTCTCGCGATTTGGTGTAATGTTTCAAAGCCGTCGCGTGATCGCCCACAGAACGATAAAAATCGCCAAGATCCCGATGACCCATCTGCCCATAGGAGATGAACTACGTGTCTATAAGTAAGAGAATACGCACCCGTATGCTTTCTTTGATCATGTTATTTGAATACGTCTTCAACTCCATCTCCAATTTCATGCGCTCAGCCTGGTTCTTTGCTACTGTTTCTTCTATCCATCTTGGATCCAAGGTGGCAAGGTCTGATGCGGGAGGAAGGTAGATATCAGTGTTCGAAGGGAGTTGATCGTATGCTGATAGGGTCGCCTGGTACAATGACGGGTCTCGTAGCTGGTGTATGTGCTGAACGGCGAGGTCAAACGCCTGAGACGCCACTGACGGACATGTAAGGATTATGTGCATCAGCCGGTTCACAGCCGTACGTCCTACCGCGAGGAATCAGTGAAACGCGCCCGGCTCATTCGAAGAGGGAATGGTACCGGTGTAATTCGCGATGTACGTCTCTAAATCAAAGGGGTGTGCATCGTCTACAGGAACGGTGAAATGCCTCCGATTCGAAAGAAACAGAGGGCTAGTTTGAGGGGTGTCTTCAGAAATATCGACGTCCATGGTAGGCTATCGAGAATTCGAGCCGGGCTGAAACTTGCAGTGCGACGAACTTCAAGCTTCAAGTTGGAGGTGGAACCCCTTCCATTTTGGGCAACTATGTTCGCGACCTCCAGCAAAATTAACATTTGGGACATGACTATCGAGGGTTCACGTTTATCGAGCAATAAGACGGTGGAACCCAATCAGCACTTGAAACTACACAATCTACAGCTCAAGTGCATCCCTCAGCGTGCATCACTCAAACTTTTTCCAAGCGTGTTTCTCGTATTCCTTCAGACGCGCCGTTCGCTTCTTGGGTCTATCGACAGCACAGATCAGTGGCCAGACCGCAGGCAATGAAAGACGATACGTACAGAACGGGCACACGTGGCTCTACGAGAGCGCGTTGTTGGAGGCTGAGGAATCGGTCGCGGAAGAGATTACCTTCAGGCTGATGGAAGAACATGAATCATCGACGCGACGACGATTTTAAAAAAGTACCTTCAAGGCTCTCAGACTTTCGCTCAGCTCCTCCCCTAGCTGAACATCCACCTCGCCCGGACGCACCTTGTGCTTTCCTAGTTTCTGTCCTAGTAATCCAAGCTTGAGCTTTTCTCGAAGTTCCACTTGACGTTGAGCCCGGGCCTTTTCGCGTGCGATTAACGCGTGGTCGACTGTCTTGCGTAGCATTTTGGCGGAACTTATAGAAGCCAGCATCCGCTTTTTAGCGGCTTTCTCAGCCAGATTACGTTTCTGAAAAAGAAAAGTGAGTCGGGACAAAAAACACATCTGAACGAAACTTTCACTTCAACAAGGAGTTTGGCGGCTTTGTTCCGCTGCGCCTTTGTCTTTCTTGCCACGAGTTTTTTTGGTTCTCTGGCGACCTCCGTATCCTCATCGACCTCCTCAACTTGAACCTTATCAATCATCATACCCGGTGCACACCCTTCATCACCCACATGTTCCGGTTGCTCAATCCTCGCCTGCTCGATCTTCTGCTCCGCATCTGCCAGCCGGTTATCTTCTTTGACCCGTCGTTCTTCAATTTCGTGCGCTTTCCAGAGTAATTCTTGATGGGCGGAAGCTGCAGGGTTGTACGATGTTCCCTGGTGGGGTTCCGTGATCGCAGGAAGTTCAATCACGTCTTTTGGGTGCGAAAGTGCAGGACGCTGCGTGTGTCAAACACGTCAGCGGTGATTGAGACCAAATAATGGGTGGGGAACATCACCTTTATTGACGGCTGCTTCGGGGGCCCGAAACCATCCGTTCCCCCTTGTTGTTCCATACGTTCCGCCCACGGGTCATACTCGCCGCTTTTCTTCGCCGCCTCGCTCACCTCCAATATAGCGCTTCCGGCATCAAATTCGGTGGGATCCATAACGCTATTTAAAGGGCCACGACGTAAGCGTTTCCCGATGCGAATCAGCCGTGCCTTTTCAGCTCTAATGAGACCAGGTTTTGTTTTCGGCTTCTCGGCTGAGGAAAGGCGAGAAAAAACGGCTGGGACAGCAGATCGTTGAGCGAGTATTTTTGTCGACGTGAGTTGGGACGTAGAGAATCGTGGCAATGCCCTGCGCACTAGAATACATGTGAGAAAGTCTGGATTTTGATGTAAACGAACGATTCCTCACCTTGGTCATCGCCCTTGACATCGATCTGGAAGAGCTCGTCGTTCTGCTTTCTTTGCAGAAATGTACTACAATGGACGTATATCAATAGGTCCATTACGACGTTCGCATGAGAAACGACTCACCCAGTAACTCTCTCTTCTGCTCTGAGGCCTTCCAAGCCCTCTTCTACGTCTTCGATGTCTACGTTCTTCCTCCAAGCGCGCTTACCCTTCCGGCTAGACTGACTACGCTGTGATGGAGCTCCAGCAGAGGACTTGGCTCTTGTTGTCCTCAAGACTAACTTTTTAGTGACAGTCATTGACAGGGCATTGGTAAATACAAGCAAACAGTTGTGTACGCTGTCTACGACGGTGACGGGCAAGCTATACAACATCACTGACGAAGCCAAGCTGTCTTTGCTATCTTTTTCTGCTTTTTCTGCTCTTTGAATCGTTCCTGTTTACCGTATCAATTACCCAAACTCGACAGCAACTCATCCTTAGGACTCACCAAATCTTTCTTGGTAGGTCTCTTTCTCTTCCTTCCTTCTTCACCCTCTGCAGCCTCCGCCCTCTTCCTCTCCTCCACATCCCGCTCCCATGCTCCAACATCGAAATATACCTCGCTCATGCGCTTCGCACGTTCATACTCCGACAAATGTCCCGGTTCCCGTGCATCGGTGCGTGTGAATGTTCCCGTGCGTGCATTGAATTTCGCGGTAAAGTGTGTTGGAGCGGAAGAAACATTGTTCGAAAGGAGAGTCGGGTCGAGGTGGGCAAGGGAGGGGTCTATGCCTGCTGCTAGGGCAGCCTCTTGGAGTGCTGTCAAAGTGGATGTGGATGGTCCAGGTTCTGGTGGCTCTGGCTCTGGCTCTGACGCTACTGCTGGTTGTGGTTGTGGTTGAGCTTGAGCTTGAGCTTCCGGTTCTGCGGTGCTGGGTTGGAGTGGGTTAGTCCAAGTAGTGATTTCTGACAGAGTGTTGTAAAAGTAGTATGCGTTGTGCTCTGGTGAGAATATTGCTTTCCATGTATTATTATCTGGATCTGGCGAGGAATTGCGGGACATGCCAGTACTATAGTGGTGGTCCAAGGTCAAAGGGGGTATTCAAACTCAGACTCCTCCTCTTACCACCAACATGGACTCAGCACACCGACGCTCAGCCATGAAATCTCGTCCCTCAACGCCCATGACATCCCCAACAGAATCCCCACCATCCATGTTCTCCCCTCTTCCAGGAAATTCACAACGTCCCCCTCCAATATATCCTCCAATACATGGGTGTCTATCTTCTTCGTCTTCCTCTGTAACACCATTCAGCTCATCTACAACCACAACCACAACACCCCAAACCCAAATACCCCAGCTCTTCTCCCCGAAGGTCTCCTTTGACACATTCGAGAACCCCGCTGCCTCCATGTTCAGCTTCACACTCAGCGTCAAGTCAGATGGGTATGTGCGCACGAGATCCACACGCGTGTTTCTGTGTGCGTCGAGTGCGGACGAGAGTGGAAGGGAGGCGCTGGATTGGTCTTTGGAGGCGCTCGTGCAGGATGGGGACGAGTTGATCGTGTGCAGGGGCGTCGATCAGGAGGAGTTGGGTACTGATGCATATCTTTTTATCCTGAGTGGTGCTCTGATGAAATGATTGCAGAGAAAGACCATGATATCGTGAGAGAGGAGGCGAGAGACCTCATGCGCATCATACAAGAGAAGAGCGTTGAATACGATGCAGATCGCAAGGTAGCTTAGCACCCAGCATTCTGTCCCGACTCAATCCGTTTAATTCTATAGCTCTCGATAATTTTAGAATATATTCCTGGACGTATAACAGACACGCTGGATCGCCTCATCGCCCTCTACCGCCCAGACAGCGTCGTCGTCGGCACTCGTGGACGGAGAGCATGGCAGGGAATGGGCATCGGGATGGGTATGGGTAGCGTCAGCAAGTGAGTACACACGGCGACCGTTGTTGTATGCGCCATTAACTCTCGCGTTGCTGCAGATACTGCCTCACGCACTCGCCAGTGCCTATCATCGTAGTGCGTCCTGAACGCAAGGTGCGCAAGGCGATGGAAAAGAGGAAGGCGGACCCGAAACGTGGAATACATTTTGATGCGTGAGTGTGTTTTCTGTTTTCTGTGCGCTGCCATTGTTCTGTTGTTTATATTCGTTCTAATCGGGGAGAATGAAGCGTTGATGGTGGATGTCTGTAGCTCATTTACTCTGCAATAACATTATGCTTCGGCGATTCAAGGGTACACCGTGACTGCTGAGATTTGTTACCGCCTATGACGGCTCCTCCGAGTCAGCGCCAGACCATCAACGCCATTGTCAACCCAGTAGGGAATCGCCTACGTGCGTATTTACGACAATTCCACAAACAAGGTAACTAACTACGTGAAGGTAGTCGGGGGTATCCAAACAACAAGTCGGGGAATCGACAGAGCCCGCTACATCACCAGAGTCCAAAAAATGCAATTGTCGACCAGGGATCGGACAGCCGCTCATCAATATAGGCTTGATAATTAGCCTCTTTGATATTATTCATCCTGCGTTGGATCCGTCAAACATCCACCTGCCTTGCTTCGTTGATCCTTTCCTCTAGCTAGCATGTTCTCGCACAACTGTACGCGACACATTACACCAAGCGTAGACTAACACAAGCTTAAATAGATCGATAATCCCACCGAACATATCACAGATAAAACATGGTTTCCTTCAACTTCGCCCCAGAAACGCCACCGTGCCACAGATTACGGGCCTCCTGCATGATTTGTTCCTCATTGGCGCTTCCTGTCGTACTGCCAGCACCTCCGTAACCTTGCAATAATCTATGCAAGTAACATCTGCCCCTCTCGCACGCCAGGTCTGCATAATATGCTGGGGATACCAAAGACACGGCTTTGGTTGCACGGGCGAACATGTAGCTCACTGCATTTGTGAGCACTTGCAAGTCGTCCGCCTTGAAACCAATCTCGTCGTGAACAACATAATAATGTGTTGGCCTTGTGGTTCCTTGTAGCCCACCGTGCGCTTAGGGATAGACAGTCAGATGGGCAAAGAGGTGAGGTTTGACGCTGACCTTGCAAGAAGAAATCGAAGTCGTACACAGCGGTTACACCGCGATCTACCACCGTACCTGGTCGAGGATTTCCGTCACGGTCGGCGGCAGATGCTTCAGTTGGGTAAAAGCGTGTGTGATGACGCTTGCCACAGATGACGATGGTGAGCTTTGGTTTGTAGGGCTTCTGGGCGGTGTCAAATTTCCTAAAAGCTGCTCTGAGCTCCGGAAGTTCTTCTCCAACCACAATAGGAAATTGTCCCTGGAACCATCAATTGTTGATTTTCGTTTTACTGCTATCCACAACGACGTACCTCAGAAACTCCATCGCGATACACAAGAATTCTCTCAGGCAACTTCTTGCTTCGAGCATTGAAAGCCTTGAGCCTCTCGACCATCATGGTGGCGAGGTTCGTAATCATCTAGATACATCAGCGTAAATCGCTGAGACTAAGAACACAATGAAGTGAAGAAACATACCTCCTTCTTGCTTTCCTGAATGTCCATACTAGCAGGAAATTGCGCATAGCGATTGTCAGTACTTGCTACTACTGCCGCAATCGATGGCTGCAGCAGTGGATTATTGGAGGTCAAGGACTTTTTAACAGAACACAATTATGCAATTACTCACTGTGCCTGCAAGACTACCGGGACCTGGATGTGTGACATCCATACCAACAAGCATCGTGGGGACCAGTTGCAGCCATCCCATGTTCCTTGGGTCCAGAGCATGATTGACGCCTCCCATCTTCATATTTACCTTCAGCGCAACGTTTGCGAAATATTGCATTTGACCTTTTTCCTTGCGGATCTTGCTAGAATGTACGCAGACAGTGGCAACATCGAGGTATGAGTCGCAGAGGTGTTTGATCCCAGAATAGATGTGTTTGTCTCCATTTGAGAGTATCACCATCACTAAATTTGGTTTGGGCTTGACCTCCACCAACGAAGCCCGTATAACACCGATGGCTTTTCCCCTGATGGGATCCTCGCTACTTTTTGGCGGGAGCCTGGCAGCAACGATTGGCGGTTCGGCAGGATGAACGGTCATCCCACTTGTCCTGCACATGTTTGCAAAGCCCGTGATAACCGACCTAAGCTCTGGGTCACCGATATCCTGAAATTCATCCCGACCATTCCCATCCTTAATCAAAAGAACAGCCCATTTCTCTAGCCGCCCACCCGCAGCAAACTTGACGTCCCGTAAGTTCCAACTGGCGCGCTCGTCGACGCGCGGTGTGCCGTGTCCGTATTTAATCCCAGGTGACGGCAGGATTCTACCCGGAACTACGGCCATTTCTGTGCCAATGCTGACACCAAATGCTGCCAACGGACCGGCAGATTGCCGGAACCCAAGCTCATTGAGACCGATATCCACAATAGCCCCTGCATTCACATTCGGAGGTTTGCAAGCAACGGTGATCATATTTGCCGTGTGCTCGTCGGTGAGTTTGCCGCGGTACGGCTGGCCGGGAAGAATTTCACAGACTTCCGGAGGTAGGAAATTGGCCTTTACGCCACCTACATCAACGAGAGGAAGATCCGGGTGACGAAGTGTGATCTTGTACTCTAACGGACGTGATGTAATTTAGAATTTGTGCATGAACGCGATGGGCAGCTTACTTTTCTTGAAATACTGTTCGACTGTGATTTCCCCGCCGAACTCAGCACAATCGAACTTATACTGCCGGGGTGTTTTATCCGCCAGGCGTTTGACCCCCTTCTTGTACCCTAAATGGATCGTCTTGACCCGAACACCCCTGACGAATACATTGAGGCGAGCGCCAAAACTGGCGTTACGAAAGTTGTTCATGGCATCAGCTAGATTTGACGGTGTGTAAAACGCCGTCGTGCAGACATTTACGTTCACCATAAGTTGTTTGAACGCTGGACGAACCGAAGAATAGAAACCCTTCCACGCCTCGAGACCGCCGCCAAGGGGCACCGGTGCGGCAGCAGAAGGGAAGAAGAACCTGTTCCGGCCAACCATGACACCGCCTCCCGGTCCAGTTCGATTCGGATGAGCGGCAAGGATGACATTCAGAGCAGCAATCACGGGAACAATATCGTACCCTCTGTACTGTGGATGCCCTGCAAGGTAGCTGACAAATTATTCATATTAGCAGACTGATACCGCAGAGCAAAGACATAACTACGCGCACTTCATCAAGCTGGAGGTCTCGATATCCTGAATGTACTGAATCGTAAGCGTGTACTCCTTTCCACCCGCCTTCGGAGTCTCGTCCTCATCATAGAACGGAACTGTAATTACCAGCGGCTGCCGCAGCTTTTTTGCTGCGATCAACTTTGCAGAGTGGTCGTGTGCCACGGTGCCTCGAAGGCCGGCCTGCGCCCAGTCAGACGACTGTTCGGCGAGCTGGAAAATCCGCCTTTTGACACGGCGAATGGCTGTACCTGCCACGGGCGTGATGGCGACGTCATACTCGTACAAAGGCCCCTTTGGCACTTTGACAGGGAAGAAATTGGACCGCAGCTTGACGGGAGTCCCAGCGGCACCAAAATTGGGCCGGAGGGGCAGGTCATTGTCACGAACTGCAAGTGAGCGCAATGACGTTACTAATTGGTCATCGCTATTGTTTTGTAAACGGGCATCGATGACAGCTGGTACATTGGCGGCAAAAACACTTCAATGAGTCGAGTCAGCCATGGACGTTAGTCAAGGGCTCAGACGCACACACCCTCCTTGTTCTCTAGGAGCAAATCCACCACCTCTTCCCCTGCCTCGATCACCTCCAAACCCACGACCTCCTCCGCGGTCACCACCCCTGCCTCCTCCTCTAAAATGGTCTGGGCTCCCACGCCCTGCAGCACCACCCCGGCCCCCTCTTGGTTCAAAGCCACCGCGCCCACGGTCACCTCTGTAGCTCATTTATCGTATTTAAAACCAGGGCGAGGATTGGGAGGTTTGCTCTTTTGGCGCTTATAGTGAGCGTCGTGGAAGTGTGGTGGAACAAAGCATTGACAGGTGGTCTCGGTTTCTGACGTTTACGGAGTCTGAAGTTAGGGGTGAGCTGCGCTTACACAAAATAAAATCAGACATTATACATGTTAATAACTGAACTGGAAATCCCTGGGAGATTTGCCACTAGGATAGTGCCCTTGGAAGTTGTCCCATCGTCCTATAGACGTGCCTATACTTTATCGTCAATTATTTCTGGTCGGGATGATATTTCTTACTCAGATGTATCGGAGCTTTAATACGATTCTGCCGGGCACCTTCCTTTCATCTTCGTTGCTCGTGGACGTCTCATCTTCTCTCTCAAGCACCTTCGAATGTCTTCTGAATCCGCACATCATGTCAGGGCAAGTCCCGGCCCCCTGACACTGAAAACCAACAAAAGGACCCTTTCCGACGTGGAAGACATTGAGGGCAGAGAGGAAACGAAGATAAAGCGCGAGGACGAAACCGAGTTGAGGGACAGAAAAAAACGGAAGAAAAAGAAGAAGAGGAAGAGGAAGAAATTGCCTGTGGTTGCTCACTCGGTTCTTGATCGACTCCCTTCATTACCGGCTCAGTTATTGGACCATATGTCCAGGAGTCCCAGCGCCGGTGGTACCTTTCTCCCAAGGAAACGTACATTGTCAGCAATACAGGAGGATGCATGTATCTCTCCTAGTGGCGAAGCCCCTTCAACTTCCGTCGTACGTTTGGCTTTCCATGCACGCCAGTTTTATCTCAATGACTTTGCAGAGTCCCAAAATAAAAATCACCGATTCCATTGTGTTGGACGCTCAACCAGACGCCAGTCCATTCTCAGAGTTGCCTGAAGAAACACTCACGCGACTCAGGAAACAACTAGAAGACAAAAACAACGTACGATATGTCCTCACTTGACATCTCTCGTCTTACTCACACATCGATATGCAGCTGTTATCAAAACAAGAAAACGTTCTCTCGCAAGTCCAACAGTCAATAACATGCCAAATATGCTTGGACCTCATGTACAAGCCCTACGCCCTCGCTCCGTGTGGGCATCTCGCATGCTACGAATGCCTGGTTCGATGGTTCAAAGCGACCCCGGCTGAAGGCCTTGCTGCACCTGCCGTTCTGCGTAAGAAGACATGTCCACATTGCAGATCGGTGGTCAGCCAAAGGCCTGTAGAAGTATGGGGTATCAAAAGTATGGTGAACGGACTAGCTAAGAGCGAGTTGCTCAAAGGGATACCTCCACCTACTGAAGTGGTACAGGCAGGGAATGACGATGCCCTCGCAACCCTCGCCGATCCTTGGCTTGAAATATTTCGCAAACGTTCCGAACACCACCATCCGTTCTTTGGGTTCCCTATCCACCATTCACTCGATCCCGCCCATCCTCCCGCTCAAGGAGCGGATATGGGTATGTATGATGCGGAAGATGGCGGGATCTATCGCTGCTTGGATTGCATGCACGAGATATGGGACGGCGTTTGCTCTTCGTGTGGCCGTGTCTATGTCGGGCATGACGACCATGTGAATGACGGGTCCGACGATGGATTTGAGCTTGGAGTAGAGGATGCATTTAATTTCGAGATGGGGCTACAGACCGGCGATTTTGATGCCTTTATTATGAACAACGGCTATCGCGCAGACCATCAGGTCGATAACCTGGAAGATGAGGATACATTTTCGGATTCGTCTTCAGACCGGGCTTTGTCGGGTTCGGATTCCGATTCGGACGGCGATTCTATGGGTAACTTTATCGTCGACGACGAAGCTGACCCTGTTGCCGCGGCCGCACCATATCCAGCCAGACGACGGCGACCACTTCGCCGTTCGGTCAGTTCGGATGCTGGTTCAGTCATCGAACTCAGTGGAAACGTAGACCAGGATGATCAGGTCCGGCCCGACAGGCGTGGTTCGGTGCGGCGTGTTACGGGGATGAGAAATTCGACCATTGCTGCTGCACATAGAGACGGTCACGCGTCAAGTTCACCTGGGCCGCCGGTTAGGAAAAGGAGACGAGTCACAGTGGTTTCCTCGGATGTAGAGGGTTCCGAGTGCGAGAAGCAAGAACAACAAGATTCGTCGTGAGTGCTCGGCTGTGGAAAAGATGTTCAATTCTCACATTTTCGCAATGCGATGTCTACTTTGCTTCGGAAAGTACGTCTTGAGCATGGATGTTGTTATCAGAACAGAGTCTAACACCTTGCTGTTTCAGACCCAGGCCTAGGTGTTCAGACCACCATGAAACAGAGGATAGTGAGATGGATCCGTGAGTAATATGCTACCCGACTCTAACTCGGAAAGGCTAATATATACTTCCTAGTGAATTGGCAGATTATTTCGCTACACGAGAACGGCTAGTCTTCTGTCCTTCCATCTGTCAGCGTCTATATCTAATTTTACTTGCCAGTGACTTGTTCGGTGAGGATGACTCCGTCGCTGGCCCTCCCGCACGCCTACGGCACCTCTTTCGACAGTCTGAGAAGCGCCCAGATGATGACAACTCTGTCGGAGAATCATGGTATGGTCATGAGGAGGGTTCGGTGTGAAGATTCGCACAACGAAATGCCAAATCTCATATTTTATGTCAAGGGGAAGAACAATCGATATCGATGAATGTTGTCAGAATGTGACGTGACCTCAATCTCATAGATACGAACGTGCTTTCGTTCACGCGCTTTGCCCTCGAGGCGGGTTAGCACAAGAGCTGCTTGCATAGCTCGCACGGCAGTCCACGATCCTCGTATTGACATCGCCATGAACGGTGGGCTCATCTCCACGTGGGTACCACGTCTACAGCGATAGCTACGCGGTAGTCCATGGGCGTCGTTTCCTGTCTGTGGGAATACCGCAGGCAATGTGACCTTGTGCTTGGGATGGACGCCCTTCCCAGAGGGCCTACCAGGCCTTGGTACGTTGGGTCCCTGAGTTCGTCTAGCCTCCATCACTACAGGACGTCCTAAAAGGGCCTGAGTCTCCAACCAATTGTTCAACTTTGCCTCCCTCTCCTTCGCCCTCCGCACCCCCGC